>WNHD01000717.1:4810-45080 GCA_011057455.1 Ganaspis sp. Gsp50
CTGACTTATTATTATTTTTAAAAAGAAACTTCAGGAAAAAATAAAAATTAACGTAGATTCCTAACTTATCGACCGAGTTCTTGGACATGACCTTAAAACTGTTTTCAAGCATAACCTATAATATTCAAAACATTTAAGGGTCCCTTTCTTCGGAGTGTGTCACATTTCTTAGTTATATATTAATTTATATATTACTATTTTAAAAACAATACACGGTTGCCACAAATTTTTAATATCGATTTTTTCTGACAGGCGCTGAGAGTTGCGACAAATAAAAATTGCACAGATCTGATATCTTTTCTTTGAAGATGAGACTATAAAGATATATTTTAAATAAAACAAATATTTATTGAAAATGTATTGCAATAATTTCCATCCCATTTTTTCTTGCATTTTACTTTTCGTATATTCTTTTGTTTATTATACATATGAGGGTTTGAATCATTTTTGTTTATAATTTTATAATTTTTAAAATCTTCTGTGTCTAAGATGCGGCTACAGCATGTTGACCGATTTTTCATCTCTCCCCCAAGACATCATCAAACCAAACTTTTTTTTTAAATAATTAAGAATTTCTAGAAACTTGTGTAATTTTCTTTTAGTTTTATAAAAAAGATGTTAAAGAAAGAAATTTATGAAACAGCTTAGAACAAACACAATGCAAGAGTTAAATAATTATAGTAGTTTATTAAATGCTCTTCATTATCATAGGTCGGTAAAGATTTCTTCGAAACTTTGCACACATGGTAAGTAAACGTTTACCATATGACGATTTTTATTTTTCTAAAATAAAAATCCTTTTCTAAAATAATCCTCTGAAATTAATTGATCAATATTTATTTCAATTTAAAATTATCGTTGACAAAAGCACGTTTATAAAACATTTTTTTTAACTTCATTTTAAATTTCTTATTTAATATATTGTTTCTATTCTTTTTACAATTGTGTGTTAAATAACAAATTGCTAATGCTAAAGATTTTTTAAAGATCACGTATTGAAAAAACCAATTGATAAATTGATTTCAATAATAACAATCGATGATAACGGTTATTTACCACATTAGTGTAGGTAAAGTAAGTATCTTTACAGTCTTTACCGACGCTTGATAATTAATAAGAAAAATTGTATGAAATCCAGTCGATACACAGTTATTATAGTTGTTGGCTTTATGGAAAGAAAAATGTTACAAAATTAATAATTGTTACATCTCTTGCCTTAAAAATAACATAAACAAAAATTGTATTATTAAATTATATCAATAAATATATTTCATTATGATTATTATGAAAAAAATAAAGTGAAAATTGTGATCACTTTTGGATGTTGAAGCCCAAAACAATACAATTACAAGCATAAAATGTTAAATTACTTTCAACACATTGTACATATAGCGAAAACTAACAGTAGAGTGTAACTTTACATTATTATGTAGAATATCTTTTCTTAAAATGATTCCTTAGAGAGAAGAAGTTTTCTAACAATAAGAAGTTTATAGAAAAATATTTTCGATTTACAAGGATTTTTAATAGTTTGAATCAAGAATAGTTATTCTTTAATGAAGAATAAATATTTGATTAACAAATAATTATTACACTGAGAAAATGGGTCGGTTGAAAGTAACCAAAACACTGCTAATATAGCACCTGCAAACTTCTGTTAATTAAATTTAACCGAATAATACGTTTACATATAATCATCACTTGTTTATAAGTAACCGTTTTACTCGGTTAAATTCAACATCTAAGTTTGCAGGTGCTATATTAACAGAGTCGTTTTCTCAGTGTATTGAATGAAGAATAATATTTGATTGACAAATAATGATTATTGAATGAAGAATAATATTCAAAAATATATTTATTATTGAGTGAAGAATACATATTCTAGGATGTCATTATTCTAGCTCCGATTTTAAGAGTAAAATATAGATTAAATCCAGTGCATTTTTTGTATTGAATTAAGAAAACTTTTCTCTGAATGAAAAAATTAAAACAAATAAAAAATACAGCAGAATTGTTTGTGTCAAGTATAAATAAAAATTTATTCCAATGTCTCGATAGCTGCGGGGTTTAATGCGTTCGCATTTGATACAGTTAGGTTACATGGGTTCAAAGCTCGCAGGCGTAAAAAATTTACTGAGCGATAAATTAAAATTTTAGTATATTTAGTGTTAATAGATTTTATTTACATGTTTATTTTGTTTTGATAATTATATCATTTTACTGAGTTTGTAATTAAACCCTATTAACTGCACATCAGTGAAATATTTTTTTTCATACTTTTTTTATTGAAATACGTATATTCTACTTTCATTCAGCAAGATACAATTGTTGTGTAGCAGGTACATAATATGAAGTGCAAGAACAGAATATAAAAACCATCGCATCACGCACATGGGCGTACCTTTGTTTCATCAATAATGAAGAATGATTATGAATCGTTCTCCAACTGGATACATCGTTGAGGAATCTCGAGAGTTCGTTACTTTTGTCACTTTTCATTTTAACTTGTTTAGTAAATAAACTCGTTGCTAGCCAGCATGCTATTGTTTTTGAAATGGTAGAGCAATGTGGGTAATCGATAAAATTTACCTCATTAAAAGGTAGTGGTGTCGAGCTCTACGTTATCGACTGCATGTTTGTTAATAAATACATTTATGAAAAAGGATTGACAAACATATTTATAACAGATTTGTCCCTTTGCAATAATTAATAGCTATATTTCCATTCATAATTCATTACCGATAGAAAACAATTAGCAAATTGCATAAAAATTTAATGAAAACTAGAGTAATTATTCTCGGTCGCTAACGCACCCTCGAATTAGTTTTATTTCTTACATTTCTTTTTTTTAACTTTTAAAAAGTTATTTCTTTTTAATTAACTTTTACTATGAAACTTTTGAGGACATTTTTGTCGCTTGGCTGGAAAACTATATATGTAGTCTCTAAATTTTTATCATTAGAAATTAACTATTAATTTGAGTATTGAAATTCTATTATTAAAAATAGGTATAAAATTGTATTACATATCACCCTAACGAAAATAAAGTCAGGAAAAAAGTCAGAAGGGTTGTTACGTACTCATTTGTTACGTTTCTTACTGAAAATGGTTAGACCTCAAATTTCTATGTTATAGCTTCTACACTCGTAAAGTAAGAAGATATTGTTTTTTTTACAATTTCTAAGTAACAAACTATATATTTGGATATTCTACGTGTCCTTCACAAATTTAGTTACTTAAATATATTCTTAAGGTCATAATACATATAAACAAAAATTCAAAAATCAACGATAACAATTATCTAAAATTTCCCTCAAAAAAGTTAATTTTTATAATTATAAAAATATTTAATATATAATGCGATCCTTAAATTTCGACAGTTTTTAGATTTTTTTTACATATTTATACTTGTGAAAATGCGTAGAATTTATATTTTCATCTTTAAAGTTTTAATTTTTTAAATTACAACAATTCTGTGCCATAAAACTTTTGGGTTATGGAAACCATAAAAGAAATTTATGTCTGACGAACGACGCACATGTGTAATATCTTATATATTACTATATATATAATAAAAATTAAATATAAAAAAAAATGTAAAGAAAAATTTTTATTTTAAAAAGATACGATTTTTTTATCACAAAACTTATTTTTCAGGTACACAAATGCGTTTTAAGTGATTTCGAGTGCGAATTGCACTTGGATTTACCAAATTCAAAGTTTAAAACCAGCAAAACGAAGCATATGGAAGGCAGCCGGGCTGCCTTTAACGCTTTTCAATTTTGGTGCTTTTTGCTTCCTCAGAGGAGGCATTGTAATCGTGAAGATTTTCGATTTTGCAAAAATAGTTTTATTCTACTTACTTTCATCTAGAAAGCTTAAATTCGAAATTTGTAGTAAATGTCCAGATTAATGTGTGTGTGTGTGTGTATGTCAGCCTCTTTTTCCAGAATATCTCGGGAACGCTTTGACCGATTTTAATAAAATTTCGTGTACTTTTTATACTCGTGAATATCAAGATTTGTGTGTAGGGTTTTTCAGTAATTCTTATTAGAATTTTTCTTAGACCATTTTTTCTTAAAAAAGTCCGGATGTTTGCATAAAATATTTTCCTTAATTGAAATTTTAGTTAATTACATATAAAATTGTATTCCTTGCGTTGAGACGATTCGATTGAACTATATATAATGACTATATTTTACCAAGAATTGTTTCCTCTTGAAAAAATTTTCTGCATTAAAGAACGAGTCGATTGATTTGTTTAAAGTATACATATTTTACCAAAAAGTGATACAGTAAATGACATTATTTGATTATTTTTGTAATTTAAAATTGCATTTCTTACCATTACTCATAATATTATTTTTTTATGGTAGCTGCTACAAGAAAAATATTTTTTTTTTAGTTTTTAGTTTTAACAGAAAATTATAGAAATATTGTTACTTATGAACTATTTATGGCATATAAAATTTAATTTATATTATAAATTTTAAAATTCTTATTTTTTAATAATATTTTCTGCTTAAAGACTGTTCAAGGTTCCTTTTTGCACAAAAAATTTCTCTATGAGGAAGCAAAATGTTTATGAAATGAACTTAATTTTCCACTTGTTAAATATTAGAGCAGTCGTAAAAACAGATTTATATATTATTTTATACCTATTATAATTGCTTATTGGTAACAAAGGTAAAATATAAAAGTTGCAAAATAAGAACCTTAATAATATATAATGTATAATATAATTTATTTCTTCTAGATGTCTATCATTTTTCATCAAGCTTTTCAGACCCAGAAAAGCTCTTCAACCGGAAACTACAGAAATATCTGGCCATTTTTGCAGGGTGGTTCGCAATATTTAAAAAAATCTAATTTTATATTTGTACGAAATTTGCGATTTAATGTTCAAAATTCGATTTGAGATTATTAATGTAATAATTTATTTCTTCAAGATGTCTATCATTTTTCATCAATCTTTTTAGTCCCAGAAAAGCTCCTCAACCGGAAACTACAGAAATTCCTGACCATTTCTGCGGTCTGTTTCATTGTTGAGAAAATTGTTGAAAAAATCTAATCTTAATGTTGCACGAAATTTTGGTTTCGTGTAATTAGTTGAAATTATTAATTGGGACCTGAACTAATAATTTTATTAAGAAATGTTTAAGGCTGTTTTGTATCTTTCTTCCATAATTGTCTGCTTAGCCCTATGAACCTTACTATTAATAAATAAATGTTAATAAATAAATAATGTTTAATTAATGAAGTTTGAAGAATTGAGAGAAATAATTATTATTTGTTTTTTATTTCCCGATTTTCTTTAATGTGTTGACTGATTCTTAAATTTATTTCATTGAAATTTAGTTTTCACTATATTGACTGTTATCTTTGATAGATTGTTGTTACTATAATAGATTGTTAATTGATTATCATTCCAAATTATCTATTATTCTAATATTTGCTCATACTGGAAAAACCTTTAAATCGTAAAAATCGTAATTTTTTAATTAATCTAGATGTTGATGCACATGAATTGGTTTGAAACTAGAATTATAAAGGATTGCTTCATCCAAGGTTTGCAATATATGTAGAAACTTCTTATTAACTCAGTTTGACATTTTTCCATTGAAAACAAGAAGTGTTTGCATTATTGCTTAATATGTAATCTATAATTCATAAAATTGAGAAAATACAGGTATTATGATTTTCAGCCAGGAAAAACAATTTAATTTGATCCAAATTAGTTTCAAATTAAATTCTAATTTGATTCATATTAAAGATTAATAAAATCCTAGTATGTATATTGTTTCAATGAAGTCCAATTTAAACTTGAATTAAAATCACTTTTGTTTATTAAATCTAAACTAAATTTAATTAAATTTAATTAAATAAATTCTTTTACCACAATAAAAAAATAAATAAAAAAAATAAATCTGGAAACGGACACTTTTTTAGAAATACTCAAACAAAAATTGTTGAGCACCTTTTTCTCTTTAAAAAATACGGCTTTTTCCACAAAATTTTTTGTTTAATAACAATTCTTGTTTATTACTGAAAAACTTACATTCCTTGCATCGAGACGAATCGATTGAACTATAAAAAAAATATATATATTTTACCAAGAATTGAAGGAGTAAATGACAATTTTTCATGATTTTTGACAATTAAAATTCTATTTTATGATATAACTTTTAAAATTAGCATTTATGACAGTTTCTTTGGGAAAAATTTTCTATAATAAGAAACGAATTAATTTGTATAGTTGTAAGGTTTTAATTAATTTTAATTTCCAAAATTTTTTGAAAAAGCTGTCAATGTTATTCTTTTATATTTCAATTTTTTTCTCTATGAGAAAGCAAAATGTTCATGAAATGAACATAATTTTTTACTAGTTTCATTGAATAAATTGAATAATGATTGTTAAAGTTAGTATATTGATTAATCTATTGACTCAGTTTTAATTTTATATTTGAAAACTACGGATGTTTGCGTTAGTTAAGTATATATAAGATAGAATTTGAATAGCGTGGAGCTTTCTAACTTGTAAATTATAACAAGTGAACAAGTATGCCACGAATAAAAATATTTTACCTTTTTTGGCTCAGCGTTATTTGTACATTTAATAAATTGCACGCAAAACATGAAAGTTGCTACAGCCCTTACAATTCTGTGAGTATATACTGAATTATAACCATTTATTTTACTCGACGTAAAATAAATTCCTTTTCCTAATTAAAAGTATTCTAAGGTCATTGAGTCTTTTTGAAAAATACTTTGCAGATACTGATAACCTTAAATTAACTATATTTGATTGCATTTTAAAAATACTTTTCTTGATTACTTTGATTTTTGAATTATGATTTAAATAATAAAATTAGTAATTTTCTGACTAACATGAACGAATTGAAGTGAAGAATTTTCTGACTAACATGAACGAATTGAAGTGAAGGTATTGTGAAATATTGTTAATATACTAGAATACCAATATTTCAGTGTACTTCATAAATAGCGTATACAAAGTTTACTTTCCATAATTATTTGAATCGTTTTTAGAAAAACATATAACTAAAAAATAAAATTATAATATAATTAAAAAAAAAAGTCCAAAATCGCACAATTTGAATAGTCTCATTTTTGATGAGAATGTAATAAGAAATACTGTTTTCACAAACTTGCTCTCGAGGTTGCTCTAGAAAACCAATTAAAGAATTACAGTTTGTACTTGTTACACTTGTAATTTGTATGGGTAAAATTCAAATTATAAAACAGTAAAGAGTCGATTTTGGGGAGAGAAACCTAAGATGCCAAATTACAATTATTGTACAAAGAAAATAATTATTATTGTGCAATATTATTGTGCAAGAAAAAAACTTGCCTGTCTTTAAATTCTGCACACACATAAACATTGTTTCTTTGCTTCTTAGAACCTTTTCTTCAAAATGCTTCTATTCTAATTTTCTTCAATGTTAATATCAAATTTAATCTTACTTTTTATTTAATGAATTTGTAATGAATTTGTAATGAATTTGTAATGAATTTGTAATGAATTTTATTTAATGAAACACTTATTTCAGGGTTCTAGACATACGATACTGAATCATAGGGACGTTAATATATTAGCTAAATTGGACGCAGAATCTTCAATTATGCAAAGTGAAGAAATTATTGTGGTATTTACACCAAAAAATTCAAATACAAAAATATCAGTGCCATTTGAGGAAACAAATGCTGCAAATTTATTGAACACATTTGTTTCAAAAAGAATCACATTCATAGAGTATCCTGCTTTTTATCAAAATATGTCTTCTACAGAAGATTTCATATCAAAATACTACATTTGGAGCATATTTCGTCAAGCTAGAGCAGTTAAGTTCCTTTTGAAAGTAAGTTCTCCAGACGCTAATTCTCATATTATTAATGTTACGGAATTCGTGCATTTGATCAATACAATTTCTTCATTTCTTACAAAATTTCAAAAGTTTAAGGATAGTTTTGCACTTGTGGTAACTGACGTGAAAAATAATAAGAACGTAGATATTACAACTTTAAAACTCAAAGTAGTTGAAATTTTGGAAAAAATTTGTGTAGCTAATCAAAAGTACAACAACACAAGAGGATTTAAAATAATTCAAAGTTTAACAGAATTAAATAATAAAGGAGAATATAGCAAAATAGACATAATTTTGAAACCAAACGAAAGAAATGTAGCCACTGAAATTCATTTTTCAGAACTAAGTGAAAGGTTCGATGAAGTAATGTTGAAAAAAAATATTAAGTTTGTTCGCATTCATGAAGACGACTTTAGTTACTCATATTATCCACATACATTTACAAAATTACCAACGAGCTTTGTAACAGATCAATTGGAACGTTTAATACAAGAAAGAATTATGATTCAAAGATGTATCATTATTGCAGAAATCTTAGAATACTTTCAAAATTATGAGACAAAAATTACAGATATTCAGGCTTTAGAAGAATTTTTTAAAATTTCTTTGAATAATATTACGCAACTTGAGAAAAGTATATCTCAAAATCCGAACAGTGAGACAGTAGATATTAATCTTGATAAAAAGGTGCTAAAGGAATTAGTACAATTTACTCGTTTCATGGGAATAGAAAATCAAAAATATATTCATATACTGGACTCTTATAAATATCTAAAATTCATTGAGATCTATAAATCCTCTAAAGTTAAATCATTTTTATCATCTTGGGAGATAAATGTAGTTAAAAAATTCATAGAGGACTCAGACAAATGGTATTCCTTATTAAATTACTTATATCTTATGTTTTCGGATTATGTAGTTCAAAAAAACCGATTTCAGAAAGTTTTTAATATACAACAACTAGATGATGCTTGTACTAAAAAATCAAATCTTAATAATTTGGAAGTTGGATTAGCTCTCTTTGAAGAAACATTTAAGCAATACAAGAATGATGAGTCGGGAAAGTACCTTACATTTAAAAATGCAAACAGTAGAGATGTCGAGGAAATAGAAATTGAATTTCAACAACTTGATGTTCACCATTTAAATGAAACTCACGAAATGGAAGAAAATAGAAGATTCCAGAATTTAGAAAATGTAGATATCAATGAATTAAAACTTCACCATCTGTGTAAAGTATATGATCAAACAATATTGGAAGAATTGCAATACAACTGCTTTGATCATACTCTGCAAATAAAACAACACTTCATTAGTTTTGATCAAATTCCTCCGAAAGATTTTTGCAATGGTGGTATAAAACGATTAGAATTATTTGCATTTGATACAATCTTCGTAAATGAAGATTTAATTCGAGTAGGAGAGGAATTGGAAGTTGTTGCAATTGCCCCAAAGTGGATTATTTATGGCAACAGGAAGATTGTCTTAGATGGAATTGATGGGAAAGAACATGAACGGCCTAAAGCTCAGGACAGTTTTACTCCTGGGTTTGATGGAGAAGATGGACTGCCAGGATTTCCTGGTGGACCGGCAGGTACTTTTCTAGGCATTGGGTCCCAAGTAACACGTATTATTGATTCTTTAGTCGAGAGAAGTAATTCGCAATCTATACAAAATACTCTCATTATTAGCGCAAACGGTGGTAATGGTGGTAAGGGTCAAGACGGAGGTAATGGAGCGAAGGGTAAAGATGGACTTAAAGGAATGAGAATCTTGGAAGAAGAGTACCGCCTTTCAGTAGGACGTGGTTTCCTTCCTGATGACATGAAACCTTGCCATTTAGAAACTGGAATTTCAAATTCCTACTACTGTGTGCCTATTAATGGATCTCCAGGATTTGCAAACGGTGAAGGAGGAGAAGGAGGAAAAGGCGGATTGCCGGGTTTAGCTGGAGATGTACACATTTTTCTTCCTCCCAATTCTGACATTCTCTTGCAGAAGAGCAGTAAAGTTGGTATTAATGGCAAAGGTGGCGTGGGAGGGATGGGTGGTTATGGCAGTAAGGATGGACAAAGCTATTACGATGTATATTCTAGAAAATATACACCTGCCCATGGTCGTTATCATAGTTCAGATATTTACCGAAAAGTTAATGTTACTAGTGCTCCCGAAACTTTGCTTCCAAAAGCAAGAGATGGTATGTCTAATGAGAATGAAGAAGGGAAAGAAAATCCTGAAAGTTCACCGTTGCCGCAATTTGCACAAAGTTTGAACAAGTACAAAATCCTTTTACGAGAACAAGTATCAAGCGGAATAGAACAAAAGAAGCTGATGGACTTTTACAACATTTTAAATGAAGAGAATTCTTTAGAAGAAAGAATAAACTTGAGTCAATTTGACGACACTCTAGGATTGGTGAATGAACTACAAGGATTGGAAGAACAATTTTTCAAATTGAGTCACGTATTAGATTTTCTACCGTTTTATAAATCTTTGTTAAAAAGAATCGAAAATTACTCAAAAAGTCCGAAACTGAAAGAGAAAAATAAAGATTATAAGACTGTATTGATATTCTTGTATACAGCAGTTTTGAGTAAAATATGTACTTTTGAGAATAAAGCTTATAACTACTTGATAGTTGACATAAGGAAAGAATTGGTCTTCATTTCTGAAAATATTCAAGATATTTTAACCGCAACTACCAAAGTGAGTAGAAATAATATTAACAAACAATACAAGTCCGATATTGATAATAAGATTAAAGAAACAACTCGATTTGTTAACACAATTGAGGGTGAAATTCATAAAATTAACAAACAGTTGGAATCAGAAATGAAAAGATTAACAAATACGACAGTTGCTCAAGAAACACGGGCAACAAATAAATTCGATTCAGACATTACTCGAAAAGAAGAAATAGAGAAACAGGTAGTGATGAAAAGGGTTTTTCAAGTCTTGAAAGGCATATCATCAGTGGCAAGTTTCTGTGGACCTTGGGGTTCTATTACCGCAGGTCTACTAGAAACGGGTGAACAATATGTTAAACCTTTTATCATGGACAAAATGACAAAAGACAAAACGAAGGACTTTGTACTAAAAAGCTCAATTGATATGATTATGAGCGCCAAAGGTCATATAGAATCCATCGCCGATAAATTATGGTCCGACCAAAAAGAAGCTTTAAAAGAAAATATTGATTACTTAAAAAACAAAGAGAAGGAATTACCACAATTGGAGTCAACAAGAGTAAAATTGGAGGAAGTAGTCAAAGGGGATCCTTTCTCTGATGAAAGTGTACTTGATCAATCTGAAAGAGTAATTTCTGAAGAAGAGGAAAATTTAAACAATGCCATTAAAGAGTTAAAGAATGGTGAGAATGCTCATGAAGAAAAGAAACGTGTTTTATCCAGTTTGAATAAATTACACCAGTTAAATAAAGTATTGAAATCAGGTTATGATATGTCCAAATCCATGATGTCAAAAGATGAAGATATAAAGAGAGTTCAGGAGGAAATTGATATAGATAGAGATAAAGCTAAGAAACTTGACGACTTTCAAAATGATATTCACTTACTAATGATGCCAATGTTGAGGAGTATGAGACAACAGGCAGATGATTTAGAAAAGAACTTAGCAACTAAGTCTTCTGTAGCACTTGACGTAACAAAGTGGAAAGTGGATGAAACTTTAACAGACATAAAAGTGCAGCTAAAAAAAATGACCAAAGATTTTCCACAAATTTCAGAAACATTTGGGAATCTGGTTCAAAAGTTAATCGATACCTTAAACACTTTGATAAATGTATACGAATACATGGCCAAATATCAAGACAGAAAAGTATTAGTGGAATATATTGCACAAATTAATTCCCCTAATCTAGAAAATTTAAATGTTGACGAAAATCTAATTTATGCTATGAGTTATTTAAATGTCATAATAGAAACTAATGCTATTCTGGATCCATATGTAAGAACTATAAAGACTTTCAAACAGGTTGTATTTCCTTTTGCTAAGTACTTCATGGCAGAATTTAGTTTACCGGATGATTTGGATTTAAACGATGTGGATAATGTAAGGTCCAATGTAATATATAAAATGAAGCGGCTTTCAAATATTTTAGAAAGAGCTGATTATTCGATAATATCTCGAATGGACGATCATATTCACGTTGGAGAGTTTTCAACAGAAAATACATTTTCTGGTCCGTTTTACGTATGGAGAAACTCGGAGTTTAGGTTTCAGATTGATGATTTGCTGTCCGGGAAAAAAGTTATCTTAGGTGCTGATATAAACAAAGGACTTGAAAAAAATGCAGTTAAATTTAAAACAATACAGCTTAAATTCATTGCTACTAATCCCAGTCATCAGGACTATTTAGACGAAATCTTAAACGATTTTCAAGTGACAATGGTACATTCAGGAAATTCATATTACAGGTAAATAAAGAAGTTTTAACATATAATAACTTTCCAAGCTTTAACAAAACACATAAAATAATGTTAAATTTTTGTTTAACCAGACCTACATATTTTATTATATTTTCACCTGTGATGATGAATCTAAAGTCAGAATTTAATAAAGTTTACTTATTTATTTAATGGTCTTTATAACTAGGATGATACTTAAGGAATCTTTCTTTATTTTTATAGTCAGTTTTATAGTTTATAGTTAAACTAGAAAAGATACTGTTTCGAAACTTTTGGTAATCATCTTTGCAAACTTTCAAGTGTGTCATGAATGTAAGATTTATTTAAAAATTTTTTTAATTTAAATTTTTAAATTTATTCTTAAAAATAAACTTGAGGAAAAAATAAAAAGAGGTAGATTCCTCAATTATCATCCGAGTTCTTGGACGTGGCCTTAATTTATCTTCAAGAAGAAAAAGTTATATTCATGAAAAAAGCTATCTTCATGAAGAAAAGCTATCTTCATGAAAAAAAAGTTATCTTCATGAAAAAAAAGTAATCTTCATAAATTTAAAAAAATTATATGTAAATTCTAAAATTACTGCAATAAATTCAAAGCATTTAGAATAATTCTTAAGAAGGAAAAATTCTATAAATAATGTCAAACTGCTTAAGGTGGTATTCTATTTTTTACTAAAGTTTTAATTATTACAGATGTGGGAAAAACCATTATATCATTACAACCAGTCAGCAGAAATTCTCGTACAATTTACACGAAAATTCAAAAAAGTACAAATTATTGGAAACAAGTTTATCTTATCTTAAACTACAACAGGGAGATTTTATTTTAAGTCCATATACCGTATGGGAAATACAGCTTCAAACAAGATTTGATTATTCCTATCTTAAGTTGCAAGGATTCAGAGATCAAGTAAATATTGCTTTAGTTGGGACCGGACAATATGTTGATTCGGAATCAGATATTTGTGATTCTGAATTACATAACTATTATAAAGAGGACACAAAAGACACATTGCCTATAGATTTATTTATTGATATAGAAAATGACTAATATATGTCAATTAGTCTAAAATATTTTTATATACTACTGACGCTGCAATTAGAAATTATTTTTATATAAGCAATATAGTAAACTATTTTTATCACAATTGTGTTCGACATGGAATAGAAAGATCACACTAGTAAAGTAAATAAATGTATTTATTGTAATATTAAGCAAATTATTAAAATATGTATTGTTAAGATGATTGTGCATCAAGCACAATTTCTTATATATGTATTAAATTTATTAAAAATGTATTGTGATATGGTAAAATTAACACGCACAAATTTCGACTTTCAGTCCTTTAAAACTTTTATTTAAATCTTTAAAAGTATTAAAATTAAAAGATTTAATATAAACACCAGGCTGGAAGTCACATTTTGAGGGTGCTGCGCATTCGAATATAAACTCGCGGCGATTTTTGCCATAATTCTTTTTATTCTAAATATGTTTTACTTGATTTCACTTCATTATTTTGTTTTGTATTAATTCTGAATTGTTTTGTTTCATTTTGGGGTTATGTAACCCAGAACTTGTAAACTTGGTTGTTTAATTATGTTTTCCACTGCCAAATTGTCAAATCGGTTAAAGTTAAATTGTTGAAGGACGTTTAAAAACTAATTCTTTTGAAATCACTTTACACGCATGAGCACTGACCATCTTCGACGCAAGTATAAGAGAAATCACCTGGTCATGGCCGAAGTACCACGTACAGTGCCAACGTTAAAATAATTAACTAAGTGTAAGAGATAGTGGAGCTGTCAGATCATCGGTCCTTGGAACTCCAAGATTCTTCATCTGTCAACGGCGTGGTCTTCCTCGCGGAACATCTTGGTCATCGTGGGAATTCGACCGGATGCTGAATTAGGATGTGAGTCCCGAATTCGTGTGTTGTCCGGTGTATTCCAGAGTCGTTGTGTTGTGATTGCTCATCTGTCAAAATAGTCCGCCATTTTGAACTCTAAAGGCGCACTAGCGCCATCAAACTGAACAAATAGTGTGGCGACCTGAACTATGGTTCTACCCCCACTCTTGAAGTTATCTAGGGAGAGTCGCCATGACAGAGAGACGAGAGCGGCTCGTCAGAAGGAGAGTAAACAGGCTCGTGTTAACTGCCTTGTACGAACGGTAAAGTGTAATGTCGCAAGATTGAAAAGTATTAATAAAATTACTCCATTACTATTGTATACTGCTACTTAAATATGGTTTTGATTTAAATTTGGGTACAATACGTAACGCCATTTCCCACAATAGTGGGCGCACTTGCGCCATCTAACAGAATCGGCTATCGTCAGCTGGTAATTTCGTTTGCGACGAGTTTGCGCGAAATTATTGATTTTTCTAAATTGGGAACAAGAACTTGGCGCTAAAAATTTAAATTAAATTATTAAAAAATTGAGCCAAGTAATTTTTTTAATTATTATACTATACTTCAGCATATCCTTATTCCCGGTTAAAAATTCCTTTACGGATCTTTACAAGATCCTAATTAGGATCTTTAGATCTTGTATAAGATCTTGTGTAAAATTCCTGGTAAAATCCTGCATAGGTTCTTGTGCAGGTTCTTGTGAGGAATCCTATGCTATAAGGATCCTTGACAGCTTCCTTAAGGATCCTTGTACCCAAGAAGATGCTTGATCCCGCATGTGATCATTCGTCTCAAATGTAATTTTGACGACCATAATGTTGTGACGTGGTTTTTGGTAAACCCATCACAAAAGTGGTTTCACCGCGGTCTCGCCGAAAAACCACTTTTAAAAGTTATTAATTTAAAAATAAAATCAAAATAAACGCGATTCGCTGGCCGGAATCACACTCACATTCAATCTTTTGATTTCCGTAATAATTGTCGGTGATTCCTGCTTTGTAATTATTTTGAATTAAGAAAAGAAATATATTTGTGTTCTGTAAGAAAATCCGTCGACCCGCACTTCTTAAAGAGTCTTTAATATTTGTTTTGTTTGTGTTTTAAATAATTAAAATAAATAATGTATAATGGTCAGTCGGGATTGGAAGAAAAACAGGACAAATGTGCCAATCGTTCCAGTAAATAGTTCCCGGACATTGCAAATCAAGGGAGTTTGTCGGTCACTGCACAAGGTGGTGGCGCACCCTGTCGGTCTCGAGCCAGATTAAATGGACCCGTTGTGCGTGCGCACCGCCAGTTGAGGGGGACCCTCAGTGTGATTCTCTGGACCGCCTGTACCACCTCGTGGCGACGAAAATATTAAGAGAATTCAAAAGATCGGGTCCAACCAGACGATGTATTACGAGAAGATCTTACGAAGATTGAAAGGTTAGTGTCCGAAGTCTCCTGTCTTCACGTCTGGCTCGGGATTTTGGTGTTGGAAACCCAGGAAAAGTGATTGCCTGCCGACCGACGCCGACATCTTGGACGCCGGCCGGCTGACCATCGCCACGTGGGTTTATCCTGAATTAAGTTCAACACCAGAAGTGCGGATTTCTCGACGAGTCTCATTTAAGTTAAATAAAGAACACTTTAGTAGTAATTTTAAATAAGTAAATTCAGTGTTTTAATTGTTTTGAGTGTCAGTGTTGTGATCGCCCTGTCCCCCTCTCTCCCGTATCGACGGTACCCGCGACCAACAGTTGCGTCTCTCTCGCTCTCACATCGAGCTAGCTGTTAACAGTGCACGGCATCGAGGTTTGTCCGCGGAGTCCGGGCAGATAAAGTAACCTGCCTGGCGCCTGGGAAGTGTCTCCGAAATTAAATAAACGGTCTTCGTGGGTCGTTCGCGGGTTCAAAGTGTGGAACCCGTGAATCCGTTTGTCGGTGCCGTCGACGTTGAACTAACCTGTAATGCTATTTTTCTAGTAAAAGAGGGAAAAAGTATTACAATGTCTAGAATTCCATGCAGGATTCTTGACAAGTTTCTGTAAGGAATTCTTGACATATTTCTGTAAAGGATCCTTGATGAGTTCCCATATACGATTCCATGACGTTAATATATTTTTATTGAAATATACTAATTAACGAATTTTTTTGGAATGCAGTTAATCATATTATATTGCCATACAAAATAAAAACTTAGGTAAGTAACAATACCAGCATTGCTGTTTACCTAAATTTTTATTTCAGACGGCAGTGGTGATCTGTGTATATGTGACGTTTTTAAAATAAAAAGATAAAAAAGTCAGATAAAAGACATTCTCTTACACATTTTAAAATGTTTTTATTACTTCATGGGAAAAAGTTTCAATGTTCTTTAATGCTTTCGAACAAAAAAAAGCTTTAAAAAGTTGTAATGTTTCTTTTTCTGTATAATGCACTTGCTTCTACAAAAGCAGGGCAAATATTTTATGTTTCAGCAAAAGCTTGCAAACCTAAAAGAACTTTTGATTTCGAAGGATGCATAAATATTATCTGAGCCTAAAATCATGTGAGTTAACAAAATTCATATATTTGTGTTGTGATTTCTGTTGTTATTGACAACGTTCAAAATGGAAAAGTCAATAAACATGTTTATTTTCACCACACGTGTGACTTTACAGTTCGCAAGTTTTAAACGTAGACTAGTTTCCGTGGTAGAACGTACAAAAGTCTAAATTGATTAACATTTTCATCACGAAAGTACAAAAAATTAAGTGAAACAGATTTTCCTATTTTAATACTAATCATAAAAGAGATCGTTTACATCTTTCTTGTACGAATAGTTTATTTCTTTTCTTAAGAAACAAAAAAACAAAGTTTCCTCTTGAGGAAGCAAAACGTTTAATTGCTTTAAAATAAAATTTCGCAGCTAAACGAAGATTAAACTCGCTGTAATTTTTTGACAATAAAAACTTGTAAATATGAAGGAAGTGATTCAAATTATTCAATGAAAGCAGTTTTGGTTGCAACATGTCTCCAAGTAAATTGATAATTGTTTATATTTTTTGTGTGGCTTCGTCGTCGCTTGCTTACGGACGCCCAGAACGAAAAGAATCAAAATGGATGAACAGTCTGCTGAAGTATATCACCGAAAACTTGGGCAAACATCAGGTGGTGTTTCTAATTGATGAAAAAAGCAGAGAACAGACGAAAGAAATAAGAACTTTCGTTCAGAAGGTGAGTAGCAATGTTCCAACATTTACTACTACGATTGACCATGCAATAAATTCTAACAAAATTTTTCTTTCTAAACACATCACGCTGAATCCAAGGGCAACAACTCTGTTTGCTCTAATTCTTGATTCTCTAAACAAAGTTGAATTTTATCCTCGTCTAAAAGAATCTTTCAAGTTTCTATCAAAATTGTCATCCAAAAATGCTCGTCCAAAGTGTTTGATCGTTCACTTCTTGAAAGGCAGACAATGTATTTATGAGAATATGACGAGAAAACTAGCGTTGCAAAAATTTGTGGATGTTACTATTTTAGAAGTGTCAGAAAGCGAATTTTCTCCAAAAAATAAAGTGTCCAAAAAGTTTTCAGTCCAAAAGAGACAAGTTGTGTCTGTTTATCATTTCAATCCTTACAGTCAAATTTACATCAAACAAAAGAGCTTGAAGAAATTGCAATGGTTTCCAGACAAAGGAAAAAATATGTACATGAAAGAAATGAAAATTTTAATTAAGAAGAAACATTCTATGAACGAGACATTCTTGCGACTTTTATCCAGCAAGCTTAATTTTTCTGTAAAATTTATTAATGCCAAGAGAAAATCGAACGAGACATTCTTTCGACTTTTATCCAGCAAGCTTAATTTTTCTGTAAAATTTATTAATGCCGAGAAAAAATGGAATGTATTATTACGCCAAAACAAAGGACAATTTTTTCTACAACCAGTACAGTACTTTCATACTGCTTCTCAGAAACTAGAACATATAAGCCGGGTGATGTATTTAGAAAGTATCAACGTGTTGGTTCCAAATATACCAATTCCTCTTGAAATTAGCGCAAACACCTGGAGAACCATTCGTGTACTTTTTGGAAATGCTGCTGTTCTTGTTGCCTTGCGATTCCTATTGTCAACTTTTAAATTCAATAATGATTTTTGGCAGATGATGAACATTATGGGTGTTGTATTAGGAATGGGACTTTCAACTGTCCCGAAGACTGTTAAAGACAGAATTGTTTTTATCTGCTTCCTTGTAACATGCATGGTTTATTCAGGAGAGCTTCACTCGATGCTTACTAATATGGAATTGCGTCCGATTCCTATCAAAGAAATCAATACGATTAAGGATCTTGCCATGTCTGGCCTGCCACTATATACGACCGCAGTTTTTTTAACAAATAACAAAATTGATGAAAATGATCCTGATTATCTAAACCTATTGAGAAAAAGATCGTATCATTATAGGTCCAAATCAATAGATGATTGTATTAGCAACTTGGTGATGTATAAAAATTTGACATGCAGTTTATCTTTAAGAAATATAGATGGATTGTTAAAAAATCTACTGAAAAAGAACAAGAAGTTCGAACTGAAAGTAGTCGATGAGTCATTGTCATATGTGGCAGTAGTTTTCATGTTAGAACGTGGAGCACCTTATATTGATAATTTTAATAAAGAAGTTCTCAAGATGATTGAAGTCGGTTTTATGTCAAAAATGGGAAACTATCAATCCTACAAACCAGTAATTATCAATCCACGACTAAATGAACTGAATACTTCAAGCAATGCATTTCGTCGACAAATATTATCCATTGTCGTAGCAGGTTATGTTCTTGCATTAATAGTCTTCATTTTGGAACATCTCTGTTGCTATCTTGAAAGAAGGAAAAACAAAGTACGCAGATTCGAAATTCCGAAGGAAAGAAAACACAGATGGATTACTTTTCGCACATGGATTGTAAATAAACTTGTACCAAAGAGCAGAAAATGAAATGTTCTTTAAAAAGTTACTTCTCTTTTTTGTATAATTGCTTAATGACTAATATTTTTAATAATATTGTTGCGTTAGGAAATAAGTATATAAGCTACAAAATTGTAATTTAAAAAGGGCGCCTTTTGGTAAACGCGCATGCGTGCGCGAAGGTGTGAGTGACCGTTAAGGCCAACGCAGAATGAAAAAATAACGAGAACGGAAACAGGAAGTATGAGTGCAAGCAGTTCATCCCATATCTCTGTCCTATTCGCACGCATGCTTCCCGTTCTAGTTAAAATTTTCATTCTGCGTAAGCCCTTAGAGGGAGCTTAGATGAGAAATATGTGGGGATTGAGGAACACTCATACCGAAAGTTATTAGTCCGCGCATGCGTAAGACTGTATTATGTGGGGATCACATTAATGTTCTGGCGCTCGCGCCATTGTGATTGCACCCTTATGGTCAACTTTTATATACTTTGGCGTGTGGATAACTCGCTCTCTGCTATTGCAACAGTCTAGTCAGCTGTCACGATTTCGTCCGTGTCCCGGTAGTGAAATGTATGTTTTAGTGTTATATAAATTAAATCTTGATTAGTAAATTACCAGTGAATTTAATGAGTCGTGGAGGCTCGAGCACCTTCTTAACTTTTAATAACAATTATCTCCACAATTGCTCCAAAACGTTGTTAGGGAAGCCAGTCGCAGCTAGCAAGTGTACCGGACGGTTGATTAACTCAATCAATTAATTAGAATCGACGCCATATTGCCCACGTACAATTTTATGTAATACAGTCTGAGTTGTTATTACTGAGTTTAATAAAGAAGTAATTGTATTTCTGGAGTGTTTTTCTTGATGACGAACTGGTGGGAGTTCGCAGTGTTTAATTCTATGGTTAATCCTAACCTTACATCCCACAAATAAAGATTGTCATAGATATGAGTTCTACTTTACCGATATGAACGAATAACGAGAATGCTAAAGGCAGTGTTCAAGAGAACGTTGATCGTACATTTTGTGTAAAACATTCTATGTAATAAACCTCATTACAAAATATAAACTTTGCTATTTATTACAGAGATCAAGGAAGACAGACGCGTAATAAGTGTTTTTTTATAATTATGTGGATTTTCAAGATCATAAACTGTTTGATTGACAATAAAGTATTGTTATGATAAAGTATTGTTATGATAAAGTCTTGTTATGATGAAGTCTTGTTGTGATAAAGTCTTATTATGATAATATCGAGTTTCGCTTAATTAAATATCATAAGAACCAGATTTCTATTCTCTAACAGTTAGTTATTTATTCTTCGATTTTAATAACGAGCAACATTCTAAAAATTATAATTTTTAGAATGTTCAGACAGTTCGTACATTTTCAACTCATTTCAAGGACTGGTATTTACAAAAATGTCTGAGCAGTAAGTTTCTTGTTATTTTACTGTTTTTAATCGATAGACATGAAAAGGAAAGTAATAAATGAATATAATTATCAGAATTCTTCTCATTTTAATTATTAAAACAGACGTGTATAAATAGAGTACAAATACATATGATACTTGATGTATGTGTGTCTACGTCGGACGAAGGCTTACCATCCGTCGTATTATATACATTTTTCCATTTTGTTTCTCCTTTATTTTTAAACCCTACGAGGGTCGCTTTTCTATGCAATGCTATTATCTAAAATACGCATACATATACGAATTATAGGTTATCTAAACTAATTTTGCAATTCGATTGCCCTTTCCCTTCTGCCGGAAAAAAATAAGCTTTTTCACCGGAAGCCATCTTTAATCTGGCTATTACAAATACTTTCTTCACATTTCCTTAAATTTTATCCTTCACATTTTAGAAAATTATCTTAAGAGTCTATGTAATCTCATTATGACAAACTTTTTCTACAATCATGAAAGAGTTCATACCTCACTGGCATCGCATTAACAAGCACAGACTTTCAGATTACAAATTAAGAAAAAGACCAAAAAATACTTTCATTTCAAAAAATGCTAAACTTTGTTAAGTTTGAAACTATTTTATAATAAATATCTCGTTCGTTACAAATTTGAAAACTGAATTGTCAGTCTTAAGGCTGTTTAAACCTAAACAGCTGTTTTTTTTCATTCAGTGTTTTCAAAAACCTTTCTTTAGTTGGTTAATTTTTTTAATTTGTCTTAAAACTAGTTGACATGTTGTATAGTTTTGAAAAAGTTTCATTTTTAATATATTATTCCCAAAGTGCAAGAAATGGGTACTTTTTGGTCTTTGTGCAAAAAGTGTTATTGGCATTAGGAATAGTAGAAGATGTCTCGATTTACAGTCTGTGGAAATAAGTACACTTGGCAATATTGGAGTGGGAAACTCCTCTTAAAAATATTTACGAAAATTATTGACGATACCCGAATCATGCGGACAATTGTTTACTAAGAAATCTCGAAACTAAGTCAAGTTTCGTTTTCGCGACGACTTCTTTTTTCATTATTTGAGCACCGTCATCAGGGCTTCGATTAACCTTTGGTTAAAATTTTTCAAAATACTTCCGGTCCAATTTCTTTTATCTAAATTTAAATTGACATCGATTCGCATGAAAATAATAATAACATTATTAATAGTACAATAAATATCGACTTATTTTGTAAAATTTTGTTCTAAACGATTTGATATAAGTTTTCCCTAATTTACAAATCGTCGCGAAAGCAGTCATTTTCTCCTCAGAGCTGGGCTTGATTTTGTCGATTGCAAATTATAAACAACATTCTTGATAGAAATTAAGAAATTAACAGTGAGCATTTTTTTAATAGTTTGACGTTTAGGATGATCCAGGATTTCAAAATACTTTCAAAAAAAAATTTAAAAAAAAAATTAAAAAAAAAAAATTAAAAAAAAAAATTTTCAAATTTAAAAATAATTGATAAAAAATTATTTACAATTTGTTAACGACAAAACAAATTCTTAGAAATTAGTACTTTGATTACTTTCATGACAATGCAGTTATCCTTAAAATTACAGCTACCAGTAGAGTCAAGTTTAAAAAAATGATATTCTGTAAAATATGGGAATTATGGTAGAATGGAATATTAATCACACAAAATGAAAAAATAGCACTCGTACACAATCACACTCGTCACATTTTCAATAAAAATTTCTTTAAATTGCAGTCTTTTTTTATAATAAGAAATTCATATCCAAGTGTCCCTTCGCTTTTTTTTATTGCACAATTTTATTGTAGAAGCTTTGAACTATTCGGTGGAACAGCTTCTGAGAACTAAATACTAAGCTACAGAGTAAAAAGCGAGCATTGTGGAAGCAGCATCTTGAACAGAATTTCCGATTATAATTTGAATTTCAAATTTGAAGCATTTCTGGGAGAGAAAGCCCAGCTCTGGTCTTAAAAAGATGTTTTCGTTTAGCCTATTTGTCGCTTAAGTCTTACAGTATTTAACTAGGTTTTATCGTTAGAGACGTTAATCAAGCGTGAATGTTTAAATAGCACTAGTCTTGATGCGAGTTACAATCAGAGATTGATTCAAGTAATTGTCATCTCAATTCTCGTGAATCCATTTCCTTGCAACAGGTTCAAAAATAGCATGGGAATAATGAGTTTAGGGATTGTTCAAAACGTTTTTAAATAGGTATGATGTCAGTTGTTGAGAGTAATGATGTTGATGATCTTAATTAAGCTAGCCACTTAATAACGCTTGTTAGCGGGTTGAAATGGTTTTGAGTATCCTTTTGTGTATGAATGCAGATGATGTGTAAATCTAATGTGTATAACGTTTTGAGTTGAAGTTTTCTCGCATCCCTTTCTCTCTAACAGTTGATTCATTTATCTCACATGCAACTCTCTTTTTTTGCACAAGTTCTAAAAGTTCTCAAGAAAAATATTTTAAGGCATCATCTTGCGAGGTGTCAGCCACTTCTTCATGTAGTAACAAAAGATTGTCGAGATGTAAATGAGAACTAAAAGAGCGCAGATCACCCGCATTGCCAAAAGCGATCCTGCTGTCGGACAGGGTCTCTCAATTGTTATGGTTTTGTCTGGAAAACAGAAACACAAAAAGATTGTAAATGAAAGTCGTTGATTGGAAATTAATGAATGGTAATTTAATGTTAACATTGGTAATTTGAAGATAGCATTGCTAATTTAAAGATAATATTAATTCACAAATAAGTCATAAGCCACAAAGCACTAGAATTTCCCTGAATACTCAGGAGAGTTTTGAAACTTCCCTGAACATTCGGAAGTTCTGGTGCTGTGCGGGAAAAGAATGGGAGAAACAACAAAAGATGTAGAATTAGAGACATATTTTGAAATACTAACCAAGCTCATTGAAATCTATGCTGGCATCGTTCTTCAAAAAGTCTGTTTGCTTCTCATCACCGAAGTCTAAAACGAGAATTTCCTGTGAAAGGGTCATGTCCTCTGATTTTTCTTCAGTGGAATTGGAAACACTTCTTCTTCGTCGTTTGCCCCAAGATTCTACAGAGTCACGTCCCCATTCACACATTGCCTATAAAATTAATAAAAACAATTTTTAAATTAATTATTAATTAATTATTATACATTAATTATTAATTATTATACATTAATACATTGATAAGAAATTAAAGTAAATATCAATTGTTATAAGTAATTAATAATCCCGTGGGAGTTTCTGGATTCGGGCGCGTCCCCGAGTGGCGAATAGGGGAAGGTCTGCCTCTATCCTGTATAGGTGGTACAGGTGAAATAAAATAGCTGGCGAGGAACATAATATAGGGAATAAATAAAAACCATATAGGGAATAAATGGGGAGATCTCGGTCATCATAATACAGTCATAATGTTGTGATTAAAATCTAATATGTTTTTAATGTTTATATAGAAACATTGTGATGAAAATAACACTAATTCACAAAGTGCCACCACAGCACAAAGTTGAAAAAACGTCTGGCAACACAACAATTACGAAGCAAGAAAAATAAAAATTAAATGTTTGACAAAGATTAAAAAAGGAAGGTTCTTAGAAAAAGAAAACATGCTACTTGCTGAGAATTAAACTCTCTTTTGTAAGGCAAATAATATGCACAAGTAATTTTTAAATACAATTGTTGTGACTGAATCTCGTGTCATCATAATACAGTCAGAATGTTGTGATTAAAAGCTTGTATGTTTTTAATGTTTATATAGAAATTATTACAATTAAAAATAACGTTAATACATAAAGTGCCACCACAGCAGAAAATAGAAAAAACGTGTGGCACCACTACAATTACAAAGGGAGAAAAAATAAAAATTAATTGCTGTACAAGGATGAAAGAGGGAAAGTTTTCAGCAAAATAAGACATTCAAATTGCTGACAATTGGAGTCTCTTTTGGAAGGTAAACAATATTCACAAGTAATTTTTAAATACAATTGTTGTGACTAAATCTCGTCTCATCATAATACAGTTAGAATGTTGTAATAAAAATCTTGTATGTTTTTAATGTTTATAAAGAAATTATTGCAATTAAAAATTACTTTAATGCACAAAGTTCCACCACAACACAAAGTGGAAAACCTCTTAAACCACTACAATTACCAACCTAGAAAAAATGTAAATTCAGTGCTTCACAAGTACTAAAGAAAAAAGGTCTCGGGAGATCGTGAATCCTAGCGCGTTGGGTTATAGATCCGCCAGGGACTTAGGTGTATTTCTAATGTACAAGTCATTACAAAATTGATTAATAACCTAATATCAAAATATAATTACCGGTTCACAGGGTCCAAGACAGTATTTGACATTGCACTGGAAAATGACTCCGTAAGATTCAGTAAACCTGAATGCCTCATAAACTGATTGTAAAGCATTTCCGTCAGGTGTGAAGCTTGGGAAAATTGAGGGATCTAAAGGACATCTGAAAATGAAAAATTATATTTATTAATTTATCAGAACGACTCAACTTTTGATTTTCTTTTCTGTTTGCTAAATGAAAAACGAGTTATTTTAATCAAGTGACGTTGATAAGGTTCTCTTCCTCGTTCACATCTGTTAGATTAAACTGAATTAATTACTAACCCTTCATCATCGATTATTTGGAAAGTGCTCTTCGAGTCCTTAGCCATCGCGATGCAGCTACGCGCAAAAATACCGTAAGGAGCTGGAACACAAAAGAATATGTTATAAATTTCTTCTCTGTAGTTTTAGTATACAATTAAGGTGACAACCCTGGTTGTAAATCCAAAAAAATCATCAATGAGCCAGGGTACACCAGCCTATAATACGGTAACTTTAAATAAGCGCCTTACGATGCGATTCTTGAGTATATTAGCACCTGCGCAGACGTTCGTTTTCATTGTGAAGAGTTGGGAATCCCAATGAAAATGTTTGTTAGCGCCTGCGCAGAAGTTCGTTTTCATTTTGACGAGTTGGGAATCCCAAAGATACAATGAGAACGAACTTCTGCGCAGACGCTAACTTACAGTTTCATTGGGAATCCCAACTCTTCACAATGAAAACGAACTTCTGCGCAGGCGCTATAACATACTCGAGAATCGTATCATAAGGCGCTTATTCAAAGCTACTATATTATAGGCTGGTGTACCCTGGCTCATTGAAAGGTAAGTTGAAACCTTAAACACGGTTTTCTCAAAATGACATTTTTAAACTCGATGGCCACGATTTCTCAAAAACGAGTGAACCAATTGTCTTAATATTTTACTTTGATTTTAGTTTGAAAGGTCGCCATTTTGTCAAATACGAATATTTTTTTAAATCCTTCGATTAAAAACTAGATAATCTTTTACTTAAACTAAATCAATTTGAAATTCTGCAACTTTGGGAATCATCTTATGGAAGCTTAAAGTTGGACCTTTTTTGGCAAGACCTTGTTTTGTCATGACTTAAGTTACTTTCGAGCACTATAAACATAACATGAGAACCGTTTAATCAATTTTAAAAATTGGTGCATTCGATTCGTTAGAAATTTCCTCAGGTACTGAACCTCAAATCTTCCTATTACCAAAAATAAAAATCCATTTGATTTTCGAACTATGAAAAAAGAACAATTTTCCCCATGAGGAAGCTAAATTGATCAAGCAGTTAATTCTAAATTTTCTTTTCCGTTTTAAGGTTTTGGTTTCAAAGGGTTGCTATTTCTTTTTTTTTCTTTTTAAAGGGTTGCTCTTTCTTTTTATTTCTTCATCTTTCAAGATATTTAAAAATGGAACTCACTGTCTTCTGGGATTTCAATTCTGAATGTGAGTTTGTCTCCAATTCGAACAGTTTCAACTTCTCGTGATTTGAAGTCAAGAATTCTGATCCTTGGAGGAGGCGCCTCAGGTGCACTGGTGATGCTGATCATCTCTGGATCTCTGATAGGCATCATCCCGAAGGTAATGTTCTTGGAAGACATGTCGTAAGTACACTTGACCTTATAGATTTTGTCAGCTTTGGTCATTACTACCGAGTGATGTTGCAATACAACTGTGTTGGAGTAAATGCCAGTCTGAAAACCGTCACGCTGCAGGTCAACAGGCAGCTTAAAAATGTCAAACTTTAAACCAACTGTCACCGTGAAGGCACTAAGAAAAGTAAACTGGTGCATCCCCAGAAATAAGTTTTTTTCATATTAACAAAGCTTTTGATTCCCAGCGAATTATTTTTTATTTCTTTAGCGATTATTTTCCTAGCGGATTATTTTTTACTTTTTTAGTGAATTATTATTTTACTGGCGAATAATTTTAACATTGATCATACTGCAAGTCCTATCCGTGAGAATAGAATAATATCACGAGAAAAATCAAAACAAGAGGACTTGTTTTCAGCCATTTAGACATGCGCGATTGCGCGCGCAACTCTCTCCTCACTTCTCTTCACCCACAAGTAAAGTAAACAGAGTCCGACAAATCGGACTCTCGTGGATGGGACTTGCAGTGTATTTTTATTTTTACTTCTTTAGTACGAGAAGTTATCAAACAAGTGAATCAATTATTATCATGAACTAATTTCAATATTTAAGAATTTTACAATCGTATGTAACTAATTTGTTTCAGAAGAATGAATCAATTATTTTTGAAAACAAAAAACAAGCAAAAATCTTGAAGACAAAAAACAAACAAAAATCTTGAAGGCAAAAAACAAACAAAAATCTTGAAGGCAAAAAAACAATTTTAAAGACAAAAAATCAAAAAGTTTGAAGACATAATTTTTGATTGTACATCATTGTTCCACGTATGAAATTAGCATCCACATGGTACAAGAGTTTGAATAACACTTCAAAAAAAAAAATAAGAAAAAAAAATGAAAAGTGATGGATGTTGAATTACTTTTAAGATACTTTTGTGCTAAATGGTTAAATTGTTGTTTTTAATTACAATTTTACATATTTCGTAGACAAGAAATTACTTTTCTTAAGAGTGCAAAGCTGTGAATATATTTACATGTGGAATTTTAAGTGCAATAATGTAATGATTTCATGCAAATGAATATGAATTATATTAAATATCCTTTAAACCTTTATTAAAAGAGTTGAACACTAAATCAAATTAATGAAAATTTCTACTACATTCAACATTTTATATATAGTTGATCGTTGAATTGAATCATTTCATTTTATAGTTCCTTTTATTATTTTTTCAGTGTTTTTTAAAAATTAATTAAAATTGATTAAAATACAGTAAATGTGACACGATCTGAAGAAAGGGGCCTTACAAGCATTTGAAATTCGGTTATGTTTGCAGATACTTTTAACTTAATTAATGCTTCCCTTTTAATTATTTGTAGGCAAAAACAGTTTTTCTTGAATAGCTTTTTTGTATATTGTCGAGAAACACAGTTTTTGTCTGCAAATAATTAAAAGAGAAGCATTAATTAAGTTAAAACTGTCAGAAAACATAACCTAATTTCAAATGCTGTTAAGGTCCCTTTCTTCAGATCGCGTCACAAGTATTGATATAAATTTAGTAAAACTTTATTATAAATCAGTAAAAACTAATTATGAGTCATTAAAAATTGATTATAAATGAGTAGAAATTGATAATAAATGAGTAAAAGTTGATAATAAATGAGTAAAAGTTGATTATAAATTAGTAAAAATTGATTAAGAATTGGTAGAAATTTTAAAAAAATTGAATTAGTTATATGTGAGTGACACTAATGTATTTTAGTATCAGCATATTATTCTTCGTGTAGTATTTTCATAGTAGTACATCTACAGAAAAAGATTTTAAAAGCAATTTTGAAATTTCTATAATTTTACAAAATTTCGTACTTAAAATTAATTTTTTGAGCTGGAATCTGAAAAGCCAATGATTAGAAGCATGAAGATACTTACCACACTTTGTGTGTTACAATCCTGACCACTCATAGTCAAGTCTAATCTGAATTGGTCGCTATTTATAATATCGTTATTGCAAGTTTCAGAACGTCCCAATGCATAAATACGTCCATTGAATGGCTTATTTGTCCTGACTTGGACAGCAATACGTGTATCCTTGCAGTCAACAGCCACTAAAAATCATGTATAATAATTAATTTATTTATTTATCGTGCAATTTTCACCGCCACAAAAGGTTATAGGTTATGTATACAGTAGTTCTAGCGCATGCTCTGGAAAGGAAAAAACTGAAATCATAACCTAAACTGTTTTTTAAAAAACTTTTTAAGTTTTTAACTTTTTTTTAATTAAAAAAAAAATATTTTTTTTATTTCATTCATTTAAGTAAGAAATAAATAAATTATATTCATATAAGTAATAAATATTTATATAAAAGTATTATTATTTACCTTCATAGCACGTTCCTGTCTTGTCACAATTCAATTTGTCTTTATCGTCAATTTTGAAATCGCTCCATGGTTCTAAGGTAGTGTTGTTTTGGGGAATAGGTTCTGGTGGTACTTCTAGAAAATTATAAAAGAAACATTATAAATGTTTAAAAAATATATAAAATAAATGTTTATTATAAATTATAAATTAACATTAAATGAATATTATTGGAATTACGAACAGGTTCAATCAATCTTGATTAGCGACAAATACGAATTGAAGCTATGTTACGATTCGTATAAATTCGACAAGAGAAATTGAACTTCTGAACCTTCTATTCGTCACAATTCAGTAAAGAACATTATTTGGTTTAATCTTCTTTGGTGTAATTATATTACACAATTATTAGTATTATTAGTATTATTATTAGTAATTATATTACAAACACCAATATAATTTTGTTGATGTTTGTAATAAAACTTAATAATGTTTCTAATAAACTAAAGCTTAGAATTTCTTTTCTAACGTTTAATATTTTTATACTAATTTTTCTCAATTTTTACCGTTTTCACTAAATCGTTACTATTATATTAAAATGTATGTAAAATGTAAAATGTACAATCCTTTTATTGAAATTTCTTAAATATTTTCTTTCAGTGAATTTGTTCTTGAAGTGGGAATTAAAAATAATGTCTTCGGAAATAAAACTTACAATTGTATTTAAAAATACACTCTCATTATTGATGAGAAAATTCAAATTGATGTAAAAAGGTGCGGGAATGGTCCGGGAAATATACAGGAGTATAAAAGAATGTACGGGGATTTGTTCTTGACCAAAAATAAAAGAATTATGGAATGAGAAACAAAATTTAATAAGGCAGGGGAAATTTACAAAAATCTAAAGAAACAAACTTAATATTAAGTTTGTTTCTTTAGATTTTTAAAATTTTTCTTTAGATTGATGAATAGACGAAAACTCTCTTAAACTTAAATCTCTTTAAAGACTCATTAAAGACAAAGGTCTATAAAATAAAGAAACACGTATCGAGGAATTTTAAAAACCACACGAGGCAGTACGGGAATTTCATTCAAGCTTTCTGCTGATCATTGTGATAATGCATTATCTGATGGAGAATTTGTTTTCTTTGTAGGAAACCCCTTTTAGAAAAGTGCAACACTTACTTTCACATAAATTTTCGTAGTAGAAGCCAATTCTCTCTCCGTTATCGATAAGAGGTCTTTCAGCGTTCAAGTACGTGTTCGGTCCATCAGGAAGCGTCCAGTGATCCAAGTGGAAAAGTTGGCAATTGTAGGAGTTACTCAGAGGTGGTCCACGGTAAAGATATGATCTACAGAGAAATTCGTTTTCTATCTCGCAAGCAAGTTTGCAAGCTGACTCGTTTTGAACCTGAAGCTCTTTGTCCGTGTAATAATGCAGACCCGCATACTGAGCGATCTTGTCTTCACTTACACCGATTTTTGGCGAGAAGAACTTTCTCTTCATTTTGCATGCCTCTTTACCTGTCGAATTTAATTTTACAATTTATTTCCGGTACACTACGATCTTTGCACTACAATTTTTGTACTCCAATCTTTGTACTACAATCTTTGTTACATTCCCATTTTTTGTGACATTTGAAGTTTTATTGCAAATTTGAAACATTTAGGAACATGCAGGAGTTTATAAAATAATTTAATCGTGGAGGATGCAAATATTTTTTGAGAGGTTATTTACACCGGAACACCGATTCTGCACATTGTTTGGCAGCACAGAATCGGTGTTATTAAAAATTACTAACATTATTATTAGTTGTCAACAGTACAGTAGAACGTTTCTAATTTCAACATTTTGGAAGAACTTGAAATTACCATAGATGTGCTAGTTTCCGTCCAGGTCCCAATTCAGTCCACTTTTACAAAGTTCCCCTATTATAAGGAGAGTCCAGAATAAGTAGTTTGAGGTTAGGTTTTCAACGTCGACGCGTCGATAGAACAATAGACCGACGCGTCGCTGTCAACGTGTCGACTTTCAGAAACCACCTATTCTGGACTCTCCTATAATGTAAATTAACTTATTAAATTATTGTATTACGGAGAGTCCAGAATAGGCAGTTTTGAGGTTAGGTTTGCAACGTCAATTTATTGTTTTCTATTGTTAAATTGGCGCAGCATTGACGCGTCGATGTTCAAAATCCACCTATTCTGGACTCTCCTTTATCGTTAATATACAACGTTGGTTTACGTAAAAGCATTGAATCGCAAATCAATTACGAAAGTTATAATCAAAATCAAAGTGGACGGAAACTGGGACTTTCACGGTATACTCTTTTTGTCGCGATAGGGGAACAAAGTTGCGCAATAAGTTTCTGCGCATGACGTTTACATTGACGCACCTGCGCCATCACAGCTGTCTCGTGACGTCACAGTTTCGCTACAGGGTAGGGAAGCAAAATAGAGAAAAGTTGAAATTATAGGACCCTGAAATATGAGACGTTCTACTAGATATATTATTATATTATAGTGTTGTATTTAGTGTTGTATTATATTAGTGTTGTATTTTTTTATTGTTATCAACTGGTTCCAGTTTCCTAATTTTTACCTTTGAGGCAAAGATTTTCGAAATAATCGATTCCTTGGGAGTCAACGAATTGTGAGATGTGGCCGATTGTTCTTCTATCTGCATCGCTCAGTTGACACTGCAGGGTCGCGTAATTGTATTCTACCGAGCGACAAACGAAACGAACTTCGTTTAGACAAGCTGCCAGACATCCTTCTTTTGTTGAGACGTATATTACAGCATTGTCGAAGCCTCGAATCATCTTATTTGTAACCCTCTCAAAAGCCCAGGGTCTTGAACAAACTTTATCTGAAAAGAAATCGGTTTCGTTAAGGTTATCATTTACACTGAAATCTCTGCATGATGATCATGTAGATCAAAATGATCTACAAAAATGTTCTATATTTTTAATTCAAAGTAATTTTCATTTTCTTTTATTTTTCTTATTCTTTTTACTTTAATTTCTTTGATGTTAATTTATAGTCTAATAAAATAATTGAATATATGACGCACGATGGGATCTTAGAAGGAAAAAATTGAAGGTTATGTTTCATGATATGTAATACGGTAGTTTTGAATAAGCGCCTTATGATACGATTCTTGAGTATGTTAGCGCCTGCGCAGAAGTTCGTTTTCATTGTGAAGAGTTGGGATTCCCAACTTTAGCGCCTGCTCAGAAGTTCGTTTTCATTGTGAAGTAATGGGATTCCCAACTTTAGCGCCTGCGCAGAAGTTCGTTTTCATTGTGAAGTAATGGGATTCCCAACTTTAGCGTCTGCGCAGAAGTTCGTTTTCACTGTGAAGAGTTGGGAATCCCATCATTTTATAATGAAAACGATCTTCTGCGCAGGCGCTAACATACGCAAGAAGCTAATCATAAGGCGCTTATTTAAAGCTACCGTATTATAAGATAGATGGTGTACCTTGGCTCAATGCGTAGAGAAATATACTTTTTTTTATTGCAGATAATTAAAAAAAGGGTCATGTTAAAACTATCGCAATCATAACCTACAATTTTTTCCTTCAGGTATTCAGAGCGCATCGCACATATTAAAGAAAAAAGAAATAAAAATGTATTTAAAAGTGTTAAAATTTATAGCAAGAACAATCATCAAAGAAGAATATTTACTACTATAGAAAAATACAAAAAATATTGAGAGGGATTTAAATTGAATTGCAATTTTAGAAAAAAAGATTCTATTTTAATTTGAACTTTCATTCAATTTATTATTTTTATTTGTATGCAGGTAAAAACTACTACGCTTTAGAATCGGTGACAAGTGGTGTACCGCTACTTGTCAATAATAAAGACCTGCTAATAATTGAACACTTTGCCTTATCATTTACTGGATTTTTTTAACATTTAATACCCGCATGCTTCACAATTCAATTTTCTTTGCGAATAAACATGATAGGTAAAAAAGCTAATTGCGTTACGTTATTTCACACTGCAGAAAAAAAAGTATTTTAAAAAAGAGCCATTTTTATTAAAATTGTTTTCTCTTCTCATTTTTTTTTGTTTGTCTGTCACAGAAGCGATATTCAAAGAAAGACTGTTTTTTAAATTTTTAAACTGGACAAATTTTGAATAAAATGAATCTTTGATAAAATTTTACCAACTTAATTAATTAAAACTTAGAAATTTTAGCAATTTTTTTCTCCACTTTACTTTCTTTTAAAAACAATTTTAAGGTATTGAAATAGTAGTTGAAAAACATGTCTAAATGGAAATATTTTCTTAAAATTTGAACTATTCGTAAAAATAGATATTTTTCCTTTATTAAATTATTAATTATAATCTAATTATTAAAATCAAATAAAATGATTACGTTGTTATTTTCACGTAATTTAAAATTCAATTTTCTATAGAAGATAATTTGTCGTTATTGTTAATTTTTTCATCAAATGAAAAGGATTTTTATCCTAGGCTAATTATTTTCATAATAGTTACTAAACATAATTATTAATATTAATTATTGAAAACTATTTCAAAAATAGTTTTAAAATAGTTTAAAAATTGAATTTTGAAATAGTTTAATAATTGAATTTTAAAATATTTTAAAAATTTAATTTCTTTTAAAGAGTAAAAATGAATAATAAATTCATTTAATTTTGAAATTGTTTAATAATTGAATTTTAAAATATTTTAAAAATTTAATTTCTTTTAAAGAGTAAAAATGACTAATACATTCATTTAAAAAAAGTAAATAAAAACTGAGAGAGATTTATGTCACATGATCAACATTTATACAACAGTCTATTTCAAAGATATGTTAATTTTGAAATTTTACATGATGTTATTTTAATTAATCATGTAATTTTACATGATTAAAATTATGATTGTAATTTGCAAAATTTTGAAGATCGTAAGATATTGATGTGTTCTACATATTTGAAGAAATAGTATATTCTACTGCTTTAGTAGTGCTTCCCAATTCAAATAGAAAATAGTTTCTGAACGAGGCTGAATCGATTCAATTCCTGGAAAAGCGCCTAGCATTTTGCGATCGAAGTATGTATGATTCAAGAATTCTTATTCTGTCAGCGATCGATTACAGCGTTCCACGATTCAAAGAATCCTTCATCATTGCTTTTAAAATACTCTAATTTTTTCTGTCTGTCTGAATTTTAAATTCGTTGAGAAATCAAGAATTTCAAAATATTGCAAAATTCGATGAAACAACTGCAACTGTTTTTATCTGACTTTTTGTCAATTTTTTGAATAACAATGTTTTGAACAACAATTTTTTTAATTAAATAAATGACGAAATTTAACTATAATAAGTGGAATTTTATCCCCAGTAAGAAGAGAATAATTTAAAAGTAAAAATGTTTATATTTATTTATTACATTTTTAAAATATTTTTAAATACGTTCTTCTCCGAATAATTTTTTACCTCGTGAGACTTTTTTTTTTTTTTTTGCAAAAATCAATCCTTATTAATATGATTCTTTAAAATATGTTTTAACCCAAAAGAATCCCTTTATAAAAAAATTAAAGTCAACATTTTCGGACCAATTAGCAAAAGTCTTTTTTGCTTTTTATTTTTTTTTGTCATCCATGTGTAAATTAGCTGATGGAATTTTTCAATCGTTTTTGCATACGTGAACATTACAGGCATAAGTGATTTAAATTATGGCGTTTATTAAAGTCTTACCAGATCTGATTTGAAGTTTGGTCATGTAATACATGTTTGCGGCCTTTTGAGGCTGAACAGATGGATCCGAAGCTGTAGTTTCATTTTGCAATTCGCAAACAGTATCTTGAATGGGTGCCAAAGGGTTGACTACGAAAGAGAAAGCCACGGCTTGACATTCTGCTTCTTCTCTACACCATCCTTGACAATCGAAAAGGGTTAAATTTCGAATTTTATAGTACGCTGTTCCTCGGTAGTCATAGTCAGTCAGCTTCTCAAATGCAGTTTTTGCTGTAAAGGTGATAATTTGGAATTAATTAAATTAATAAATTAATTATTAATATTAATATTATAAATATATTATTATTGTTTATTTTTGGATACCTTTCGGTTTTGGATGAAAAATATATTATTATTATTATTATTCTTATTATTATTATTATTATTATTATTATTATTATTATTATTATTATTCTTATTTTTATTATTTAATTATTATTACTTAATTTGGTTCATTTGCCACAGTAATTAAACTAAATTTAAGGTCATGTTCAAGGTCTTGGATGGTAATCTAGGGATCTACGTTTATCTTTATTTTTTCTTCGAGTTTTTCATAAATAATGATAAATCAAACATTCAAAACACACTTTAAGATTTCCTGAGATGATTCCCGAAGTTGCAAAACAATATCTTTTTCACTAAAACGCAAATAGTTTCACAAAAATACGTCGATAAGTTAATTAACAGTCAATTTGACGATTTATTTTTGTAGAACTACTTGCAATTTAGAAAATATATCGCTTTGAAACTTTGGGAATCGTATCAGGAAGTCTTAAAGTGTGTCCGTGAATATTTGATATATTATTTTTGAAAAACGTAATCAGGAGAAAAGAAAGGTAAAGGTAGATCCCTAGGTTATCATTCAGGACCTTGGATATGGCCTTAATTTTATAAGTAATTATCTCTGTAATATTTATAGGTATTTATAGGTATTTATGAGTATCTATAATAAGTATCTATAAATATCTATAAGTATCTATAAGTATCTATACGTATCTATAAGTATTTATAAGCATCTATAAGTATTTATAAGCATCTATAAGTATTTATAAGTATCTATAAGTATTTATAAGTATCTATTGCTGCTTCAAACAAAATTAGTTAATAGTCCCTGTTAGTTAAAAGTACTTGCAACAGGAATTATTAATCGATTTGACATAAATAAAAAAATATGTAGTTGAAATAAGGATAAAAATAATATAACAAAGATTGCTATATACAAAAAAAGAATTCTATGTCGCATTTGACGAAAATATTTCCAATTACTTAGATGTTAAAAGTTTTGGCCAAAACTTCAAATAATTTCCTATTAAATAAAGTTGTAAATTAATTATTAATTTATATTATATTAATTATTAATTTATATTATATTAATTATATTAATTATATTACATTAATTTGTAATGATAATGAATATCAATTTAACATAAACGAAACTCGTGTATTATAAATTTTACAACACGAATACTTTTGAATTACTATAAACATTAAATTCCGAAAGCACTTTGTTTTTGTTATAGCCAATTATTTATTTCCCAGTGCATTTAAATTACATTCATTGCTCATTAAATGAAATGAATTGTTTTCACAATTAATTATAATTCACAATTAATTACAAAATGCAGTTATATCTTGAAAAAAGGTGGGTATGTATATTGATTTAATTCTAACAAAATATTTATTACGGGTTTTACATCTTGTTAAGTTTTAATGATGCAGAAGGTTTCATATAAATATACATACATGATAAATACTAGGTGTGAGAACTTGAGAGGTCACTCACAGCTATGAAGAGCAAAAGCAAGGAAAATAATTGGAGAGGAAAACATAGAATTGTAATTAAGTGGTATGTAGTGAATAATAATGGCATGTAATTATTCAGAAGAAGAGGGATGTGAAATTGAAACGAAACTGATCCAATTACTGGTCCATTGCTTTTAAAAGATCAAGGGCAATTGAAATTCTAGTCATTACAGAAATTCCAAATTAATTCGACAAAAATGTGCCATAATTAGAGAAAGCATTACAATTTGAGAAATATTATTAATATAGTAATTAATAAAATTAATAATTAAGCAATTAATATAATATTTAGTAAAATATATGATTTAGTCATTAATATAACAATTTGAATACAGTCTCATTTTTGATGAGAATGTAATAATAAAACAAATAAATGATGTAGTAATTAATATAATAATTAATCAAATGAATGTTATAGTAATTAATATAATAATTAATCAAATGAATGATATATTAATAAATATAATAGTTAAACAAATGCAATATGTAAATTAAACATAGTAATAATTACTATTATTATCATTATTATAATAATTAATTAAATGAATTGTGTCGCACTCCGAAGAAAGGGACCTTAGCAGCAATAGATTGTAGGTTATGTTTGATCATATTTTTAACTTTAAAGATTTAAATCTAAAAATAATTTTTTATCCGATAGTCCAAACTAGTCATATCTTACGTACTTTACGTCGCTGAATCCGAATTCGAGGTTAGAATTCAAAAGTTACATCGTCCTTTCTTTCTAGCCTCGAAAAACAAGAAATTAAAGTTTAAATGGTTTTAGAATTTGTAAAAACAATGTAAATAATGCAAAACTCACCATAATGTAATCTTTGAAGTATTACCTTCAATTTGAGACCAAAAAACTTGAAAAATATTCAGTAGTTCCCGAGATATGACTCGAAACATCCGCGCATGTAATTCGGCCAAACTGAGATTGCATCTAAAAGTAATGAGTTTTAGTGCGCATGCGCATTAGCTTCAGATACAATCTAAGTTTGGCCGATTTACATGCACGGACCTTTTGAGTCATATCTCGAGAACCACTTGATATTTTTCAAGTTTTCTGGGCTCAAATTAAAGGTAATATTTCAAAGATCACATTAGTATGAGTTTTGAATCTTTTATATAGTTTTTACAAATTCTACAACAATTTAATCTTAAATTTCTTGTTTTTCGAGGCCAGAGAGAAAACGCGATGTAATTTTTGAATTCTGACTTCGGATTCGGATTCAGCGACACGAAATACGTAAGATATGACTAGTCTGAACAATCGGGCAAAAAAATTATTTTTTTAGAGACCTAGATAATATCATAGAAAAATTGAGATAAAAAACACCTCTTTATATTTTGATTATGGATGCATACAAGAATTGGAACTCGAATTTGATGATACAAAGGTAAGGTGTATTATAGAGCCGGCAAAGTGGCTATTTACGAAGTCGTGACAGCTGAAAGATGAACAAAAAAATGGGGAAGTCAATGCACTTACTTGTAACAGCGTAACTTCCTGTTAGAAATACTAGAAGAAGGAACCCTGAAGCGACGAGGCTGATTGTGTGCGAGCCCATCTGTAACAAGAGAAGCGTTGCAGGTTAATTACAGTCCTAGAGGAAGAATCTTGTGTACGTCGACCTGCCACGACCTGCCATTGTCTCTATCGCTCCCGTCTCGTCCGTTTTGCGTGAACGCCCGCTCATATATATGCAGCTTGGCGAAGACGCATAAACAGGACTAACTTATTAGGACCTCATGTTCCCAAGCTATCTTTAACGGACGCCGAATGCTAATCACTCTCATCCGAACGCGGAAGGCAAAACTTTTCTTTTAATTACCAGCGCGTCATTGCAATAGGATGTTTCTAATTATTTATTTACTGTGATATCAACAAGGGACTTCATTAATAATAAAATGGGCATTGCTGTAAGAAAACCATTCTCGTTTTTATTCACTTCCTTATATTATGTATTTTCACTATCGTAAAGGGTGCGCCAAATATTTATCAAATTGAATAACTTTATTTGTTTATTTATCAATTTTGTTTTTCAAACTAACGCCAAATGTTTATCAAATCTAAAATCATTTTGTTTAAGTATGCTAAATATTTGGCGTACTTTTTAGCTTCAAAGTTTTTAGTTTAAAAAAAACAAATAACAAACAAATAACCTAAAAATACAACTTGTGTTGTTTTTCAATTTGATAAACATTTGACGAGTCTTTTAGTATCAAAAACTACATAACCTAAAATTTGTTCATACTAATGCGAACGCATTTCCAGACGGAAATTTTCATGTGGGAATAAAATGTTTGGTTTTAACAATTTGTTTGTAACCTAAAATTAGTTTATTTCGCTTGATATTTGGTCAAAGATTTTACATGATCAAGCTTTAAAACAATTTCGTAATCTCTATTCTAAAAATGTGACTTCAATTAACCAGTAAGCGGCCTGAATACTTTAGGCTTAATTATTGGATTTGTCAAACGCCGACAGCATTCAGGTTAAACAAGCTACCACCAGTGTAAAGTAATTATTCATCATCGATAAAGAAATACACCTTTCCAGGCCCGCACCTTTCTTCAAGCTCTTTTTCCTTTCATTGTGTCACTAAAGGTCTAAAGCGTTTACTGATTTCCAGCTGATTGATATTTTCTTCTGCTAATCTGATCACTCATTCATGCACGTATCTAGCCTAACCTTTGCAGATGGCGCTGAACTCACAGGCGGGAATTTCAATTCCAAATAATAATTGATAATCCCGATGAAGGAAATAAAAAATTTGGAAATAAAAAAGATGAAATATGAATAAAAAAGCTGCGATTCTAAATAAATAAAATATTTTTTATTCTAATAAACCTTGATGTATAATTTATGATTGATTAACAGTGTATAATAATAATTAATGTAATTAATTAATGTAATTAATAATTAAATTAATTAATAATTAACATTGAAAAAAGCAAACAAAAAAATAACAATGAATTAATTACTAATTAATAATTTCTTATAACAAATGTAAAATAGAAAGTGGGCAGTATTTAATTGTTTCATAGTACAAGGTTAATAAAACATTTAACGCTATTTTACAAATCACTATCAAATGTTTCAAACTTGTAATGCGGGGCATTAATGAAAAAACAATTACCCTCATTTTTTGTTTGTCCTGCTGTCTAAAACTACAATATAACTTATCTTTACGTGCGGGCGCAAATTTTAATTACTTGAAACTTTTGACGATACCTAACCAACATTGTAGAAAATTATTTATAATTCAATCCAAAAGTTATTTTTGTAATATATGTAATTTTTATCACACACGCAATTTTGTTATGTGTAACTAATTTAATTAATTATAACAGTTAACAATTTACATGTAACAATTAAAATGTAACAATGAATATGCAACAATTAAAATGTAGCAATTAACATGTAACAATTAACGTGTAACAATTAACATCTAACAATTAACATGTAACATGTAACAATTTACAATGCCTAATTACACGGAAAAAATAAGTTAGCTGCTACTGCTAAAAAAAGTTAGCTGCCAATATTTAGTGATCATAGCTAAAATTTCGCTAATCAAACTAATAAATTCGCTAAGACAGATAAAAGTTCGCTGTGATAACAACTTCGATGCCATAGCGAAAAATAGTTATTTGAAATAGGGACAGCGAAATATTTAGCTGTGGGACCTTCACATTTTTAGTTACCACAGCGAAATATTAGCTGTCTTAGCAAACACCTTAGTTGGTTTAGTTAATACGTTAGCTATGATGACTAAATATTGACAGCTAACTTATGTTAGCTGCAGCGGCTAACT
>WNHD01000718.1:0-26524 GCA_011057455.1 Ganaspis sp. Gsp50
CTCGCCGCACGTGCGTTAATCGTATTAAAAACATGACTGTCTTTAAAAGCTTCTAAATCTATTCAAAATTGACAAAAATAATTCTTTAAAAGATCGTTGTAAAGCTTATAAAGTTTGCTGTTAAATGACTCTAGTTTGAAGTTTTTTCGACCAACAAAAACTAAGATACAATGTGATAAAGACAAACGTATTATCATGAGGAAGACTTTCCAGGAGAGCAGGTTCCCCCACTCATAATACCGCTCTCTCAGCGCCGAACTTTGAAAGCGAGCGGTGAATGTGAAATGCATTTACACATGCGCAGTATGCTATCACACTAACACATGCGCAGTAGTCAACGATGGAATTTACACATGCGCAGTAGTATGCTTTTACACTGACAGATGCGCAGTAGTCAACGATGGAATTTACACATGCGCAGTAGTATGCTATTACACTAACACATGCGCAGTAGTCAACGATGGAATTTACACATGCGCAGTAAACTATGGTATTTACATCTGCACATAAGTTATCATTTAAAATATGAATTTAATAAAGTTCATATTACTTGAGACATATTTGAACTATCGTATTAATCTCCTTATACTGCAACAGAAAAAATGGTTCTAGATTTTTAAACCTTCGTTAAGTGGCAAGTTTTTCAAAAATATTGATACAAAATTGTATAGATCACTGTACCTTAAAATCTGATTACTTGGTTGACAAGCGGACCCTAATTCATAACGATATGTGACGCTCCACGAGAAAAGGGACCTTACGCGTTTTTGCATAAGGTCGCTATTACTATGTTGTACTGCTGCAAAAGCGACCATATTGAAAAGCGCCATATATGAATATTGTCTAATATTTACACTTCATATAATTATGTTTTGTATCGACTAAGTCAATATTATTTTTTACGTTGTGCGTAGCGTGCACTTTTGTAGCTCTAGGAATGTCAATTTTTGGAACCTAGTGTGCGTTAAAAGTTATTTTTAGTAACATTTTTCGTTTAATTTTCTTTGGTGCACTTTTTGGAAAATACCAGAAATGCCTGGTCGCGACGGTTATGCTTTAAGAATTTTAATTAGTTGCAAGGGAAGCTATGGGAAAGGAGAGATGTCTTTTTTGAGACGAACGAGGCGCAAATACCACGTGCGAGCTCAGGACGCACGTGCATGCTCACGTGCGTCATTTTGCTACGTTGGTATGAGTCTACAGTTTATACTACAGCACTGCATTGCATCGCGCATCGTTTCTAAGCCAAGAAAATGCCGTGTTGTTCCAGAGCAATGATTCCGGTCAGCCGGAATAGCGGGACTCGCCGGCGGCTCAGTGTCTCGAATATTATTATTATCCTCGAGAAATAGAGAAACGAAAAAAGAAATACAACTCTCCATTAGAACTTCCTCTCATTTCTTCAGTTTTTCAAAATAAAACTTACTTTCACTTAAAATGAAAAACGCGTATTTTACGACCTCGCCCATTCATCTGTTTCAGGGTCTCTTTTAACCCATTAATATTAAGATATATAACATTGAAATGAAAAATTAATTAAACTGACGTTTTCTTGACAATAAAAATGACACATTTTTTTGAATTTAAAATTGCAGAATGAAAATTAAATTGTTATTACATTACCTTAATTTTCTGTAAATCAACTTTTCCATCTTGTAGAACATTTTCATGTATAAAGTATATGTATATATATATAAAGTATAAGTATATATAAAGTATAAGTGTTTTCACATAGAAATGTTTCTTTAAATATTTTTCTTTAAAATTTCGGAAAAATTAACTGTTGCCGCAATTTTACAATTCAGTTTTTTTAAGCCTTCTAATTATTATTAATGTAACATTGATTTTTATTTAATATTTTTAAAATTCTCTATGAGAAACATATTATTATTATTAAATTATTATTATTATTATTATTAGTATTATTATTATTATTATTATTATTATTATTATTAATATTATTATTTAATCACTTTTGTTACTTTTATTTTAGAGCAGAATTTATTGCGCCTAGAATAATGCGCGAAAATACAATTTTCCAGCAAAGTTTGCACCAACGATAAAATAGTCGGAGAAATGATTATTTAGTCAGGCAATAGAAGCTTATAAAATTTTATTGGCTCTAAAATTTTCAATTTTAAACTCATTCTACATACTCAGGCAACCGGAAATGAAAGGGCTACATCAGGAAAAAAGTAGAGTTAAAATATACGTTACGTAAACTTCAAGAGCGCACTTTGGTAAAGAACTTTGTTTATGTAGGTCTGTATGGAATAAAATGAAGATTAAAATTCATAAAGAAGATTTAGTTGAAAAATACTCATATGAAGATTAGGTCTAATGAAGATACTTGCTAACAGTCACTTAATCCTAATTATATCACTCTGCGTAGTTATTGGCACAATTATCTTTTATGTTATTTTAATTAAACTGTTGATTTTTAAATACAAAAGAATTCGTCAAATTTAATTCTGCAACGCAAGTCGTGATCAATCTACAAAAAGGCTTTCCTTAGTTTTGAGAATAAAAATTGAATGTTTTTTAGTATTAATTTACCATAAATTCGCTTTACAGATTTGCTATATAAAATCTTAGAAAATCACTAAAATCAATAATTCGCAGCTCTTAAGGACATGTGATGAAAAATGACTTTAGTGATCACGTGACCCACAAGGCAAATTTTTTCCATCTTTTTCTTTTAGAAAATAAACATATCGTATTATGAAAATTGGTATGCATTTCTAAAATATCATCATAATGGTCTGCCTGGTATGAATTTATTAATAATTTCGTTATTAATAATTATTCCGAAAATATTATTTTCGGAAGTTATTTTATAAAATTCTTAAGAAACAACTAAGTGCAACACGTTATTTAAAAAATTACTTTTTGAAAAAATTATTAAGGGGTCATTATAACCCACGTTTCATTCTACGATTTTTTAGATCTTAAAACAATTTTAGTATCCGCAAGAAAATTTGAATTGTCTTGACCTTTAGTTTAAATTTTTTTCAGGGTTACCGTGTGCGGACGTACACGTTATACTCAAATAGATCGATGGAGTTCAAACTCAAAATAATAGTATTTCAACTTTGAAAATTCGAGCAAGATGTACAATGAGGCTTATTTTTGAGAGCTGCAATGCATCTTACATTTTTGAGCACCTAACGAGTTATTGCATGAGTCTCTTTATTGCTCCCCAAAAATCATGATAATATTAAGATTTAAAACTCAAATTGATCCTTTCTTCGGATCAAATTAGAACAAATTAAATACGCGTTGTAAAGGGTTTCATTTGGATTAAATAAGGGTTTGATTAGTAGGAAATGAAATACAAATTAAATTGCTGGTCTTGCGATCTTCTCGGACTTTTTTCAAAAAATCATTCATAGTTTATATAGGACCTTTAGAAAATGGAATAATTGAAGGACGTTGGAATGAATCGCAGGGAATAATATACTTTAGAGAAAAATGGGCTCTGTGAGAAATTATAGGAGCCGTGACCAAAGTTTCATATCACTGGTTTTTAAAAGTGGAAAAAGCGCAGAATTGTGTAATACAACAAGTGAAAAGGGTGGTGGTTGCTTGGTCAATGGACGAGGCATGTGCGCTGACTAACGGCTAATTGACCACCTCTCCTCGTCTTCAGAGGAAGAGAGTTCTCTCTTTTCTGTCTCGTGCCAGTTTACTACGTTCCGTTGTACTGAAAGAGTGTTCTTTTTCTCACTCTAGTGACCTTATCATCAAAAAGTGCAAACAACAACTATTTCCTCCAATTTCTCATCATAATGATTCCTTCCTTCTCGTGTCGATGAAGTCCATCCTTTTGATCAGTTTCGGTAAGTTCTTCATCAATGAGAAAAAAATTAGTGTAGTAATAAATAATTGGTGACAATCGTGATATGCAATTAATAGCAAATGATAATCGTGATAAGTAATTGATAAAAAATGATAATCGTGATAAGTAATTGATAACAAATGATAATCGTGATAAGTAATTGATAACAAATGATAATAATGATAAATAACTAATAAGAAATGATAATAGTCAGTTAATAACGCCTCAATAGTTGATTAAATAGGCCTCATAAACAAAGACGCGAGCAAAGACTGCTTTATTAAAATATTATACAAATAATTGATAAACTGAAATAAATATTTCTCGCTGGTTCTGCACGATACTTTTTTCAACAATTGATCAGAAAGTACTTCTTCGATTATTTATAATATTATTTACTATCATAAAATGATATTGTTTATCAAAACGAAAAACGTCTTTTTGATGTTCTCTGCTTAGCTCTTGTTCATTCCGATCTAAACTAATCTTAAGGTTCCAGTTTCTTTGTTCCAATTTTCAATTTCTATCCTGTTTTCCAGTTTTCAGCGAATATTTTGAAGAATGTTTTCGTAACAAATTTTGGTTTGCAAAAACAAAAAATTATTCCAAAAAGGTCTGCAAACTAATAGTTATGCTAACCTTGGAAATATATATTTGTTTCGTTTTTGTTTCATCATATAGAGTAAGCTTTGTAGTCGTTTTAATTATTTCTTATAGCAAATGTAAACACTGTTTTTAGATCCGCGATTGATTAACTTATCGATTTAAAAATACGAAAGGAAATAAAAGGAAGACCTATATAGTAAAGGTTGTAGAGAGACAGGTGTTTGAAGACGAGTCCACTTGTTCCTCAAGTGCACTCAAGTATGACAGGAAGCATCTAAATTGCTTTTTTTGTTATAAGGGGGTGAAAAAGAGGCTTATGTGTGTTTTAAAAAAATATTCATATTTTGAATCATTGTATCTACGACCAGTGTTTGCGACAATAATAATATACTTTTCATCGAGCTTTTCATTAGGCGAGTAGAAGAGTGTTTCTTTATGCTAATGAGAAAGGTCATTACAGTGGGAAGTGTTGTTTAACCTCTGCTTCGTTAACATATTGACAGAAGAAACTGTGTGAACTGTTACAAAAACAATATCTATTGATTACTTAATACCACACAGGACGCATTGTAATCGTGAAGATTTTCAATTTTCCAAAAATAGTACAAATCGACTTATAATTTCATCTAAATAGCTTAAATTCGAAGTCGCAAGACTCGTAAGCAAATGTCTAGATGTATGTACGTGTGCATGTTTGGCCTGGTATATGTATGTCACGCTGTTTTGTCGCTACGCTATCTGTGCTTTGACCGATTTTAATAAAATTTGGTGCGGAGTTTTGATACTCATTAATATCAACATTTGTATGTATAGGGATTTTTAGAAATTTGCATTCAAATTTTTTACACCATTTTTTTAAAATGTCTGGTTTTTTGCGAATTGAATGACCTAATTATAAGGTCAAGAGTATTATCAAAAAAATCAAAACTATCAAAAGTAATATCAAAAACTGATAGTATTATTTTTGACATTAAAAATCCTATTCTATACTCTCTGAATCTGAATTAGTAGAACATGAATAATTGGGAAGAGTTCTTTACTAATTGAAACAGCGAAGATTCGTTTACTCATACATATATTTCGTGAATTTTCAATTTTAAAACGTGTTTTTATAACTTAGATCATTTCTAATTTGCAGTCCAAGAAATTTAAGAGTGTTTATATATATACTAAAAAAACAAGAATTTGTAATAATTGTTTTACTAATACATAATTTAATTAGTCAGTATGTAAATACTACTTTTAGAATTAGTTAAAATACAATAAACTATACTAACTCATTTAGTTATATACTGAACTAATTAAGTTTCTAAAAAATTCTACTCTTTCAGATTTAGAGAGATTTTTCTCTTGAAAAAATGTTCTGTATTAAAAAACGAACCGATTGAACTATACAATTGTATAGTATAGTAAAGTATATTATATATTACCAGGAATTTATGAGTAAAATGTTACTGATTCATTACAATTTTAGCACTTAACATTCTACTTTTCAATATAACTTAAAATGATGATTATTTAATGAAATTTTTTTTCTAATTTAGAGATAATTCTCTAAATTTCCCTTTTCTCGTGGAGCGTCACATACGAGAAAGCAAAATAACAAAAACTAAGCTTTTTTGTTTACTTTTTTTCACATTTTGTAAGTAAAGAAATGTAATCAAACAATTATGAATCAAATTTACAAGTTATAAGATAAAATAAAGAAATTTTCGTAAAATTTGTTTTGTAAGAAATTAGGTAAATTTTGAGAAATATTTAATTCATGTTGCGAGGTTTTACTTTCACTGTCACTTCCACTCAAATTCAATTGTTTCTGGTATAGAAATACCATGAACCATATTCACAGTTTTTTACATTTTTGGAACAAAATTCTCTCATATCTTTTACTTACAATATTTAACGCGCATTTTTTATTATAATTGGTTCTTGAATGAAAATGACTTCATTTTTTTGTTTTGAAATCTGTCAAACTAACAATAAGTAGCGCCAAGCAGTGAAACTAAGTTTCACAAGCGATTAAAAATATAGTGATATTTTTGCATTAGCTTTCTCCAAGTAACACGAAACATTTATTCTCCTCTCCTATACTCGTTTCAAATTTGGATAGTTACCTTTGAGCACTTTTTTTTTAAAAAAAAATCTTCCTAATTTCTAAAAAGTGATAATAATTTATCAATCTTTTGAATGTAAGAACTGCCTAAGTTTTAATTGTAATATAAAGTATTTTTTAAAGCTTAAAAATTGAAAGTAATGGTAAAATATTAGAAATTTAAAGTAAAATAAATAGCACGTCTTAAAAATTAAGTAACTACGTAACTCACAAGGAGATGTCAACTTTCCCCCACCGATCTTATTGGGAATAAAATATGTTATTCTATATCAAAATCCATTAGACCCGTATTTTTTTTAGTTGCCAATGGGCATTTGTTTACGAGATATTAGCAATAAACAAATTATTTTAGTCATTTATCAAATTTATAATAAAAAGCATCAAATCGGGCTGAAATTTGTTACTCGGAGGTTTTTGGGGTCGCTGAATTTAAATCCATGATCAAAATCGCAAAATTCAAAATGGCGGATCCAATATGGCGGACACTAATGTTTAAAAATTGTCTGAATCGCTTAAAACTTGATACTCGGGGTTTTTTCGGTTCGCTGAATTCAAATCCATGATCAAAAATGCAAAATTGAAAATGGCGAATTCAATATGGCGGACATTAATTTTTAAAAGTTGTCAGAATCGCTTGAAACTTGATACTCGGGGGATTTTGGGGTCGCTGAATTCAAATCCATGATCAAAAATGCAAAATTTATAATGGCGGATCCAATATGGTGGACACTAATTTTTAAAAGTTGTCGGAATCGCTTGAAACTTGATACCCGGGGGATTTTGGGGTCGTTAAATTCAAATCCATGATCAAAAATGCAAAATTTAAAATGGCGGATCTAATATGGCGGACACTAATTTTTAAAAGTTGTCGAATTTAATTCTGGGATAAAACAATAGTTATTTATGCAACAAGAGCACAAAAATAAATATCTGTCAAAATCCAGTGTGGTATCAATATTCTAAATGTACTGCAAATTTTTTTAAATCAGTTTTAATATATTTACATTTTGTGTTTCAATATAATAAACTCATTTCTAACTCTTTTTTTTACAGATGTACTGTTATAATTAAAAACATTTGCATTTTCTTTTTTGGTTGCCAAGTTATTATTCATGTGTGAATGTGAATGGATCAGTTAATAATTAATGGCAGCTTCAATTTTTCTAACAACCACAAAGGAAGTCCGGTCACTTTCAAATTAATTCCGTGTTGACGGCTGTGTGGATATAATTAACTTCTATCAATTAATTACGTCTTTAAACTTGTTTTGTAAACAATAACAAGTCTCAGTTCTTTCCCGATTTGTCGCTGATTGCAAAAAGTTCTTTTAACACTTTCATTACTTATTTTGAAAGTCCACATACCTAGAACTGGAAAAACTGGAAGTTTGTAAGGAAAGATTGTTTCCTATTGCCAAGAGTCTGTCAGTTTCAAGAACAGTTGTCTTTTAAGCGAAATATTACTTCCTGTTTATTATTGTTGTTTTGGTGTATAATTCTCTTGTTTTTGAGCAGGAAAGTGAGGTAGTTTCTGGGTATTGTTTATTGATGCAGTTGAGAGCTGGAAATGAAGTGTAAGATTGCGCTGTACGTTTGGAGGCATTCAGCAGGAAGTATTGTTGAGCGAGCGGGAGCAATCCGGTTTTCATTGTTCGCCGAACAGGATGATCACTTGGTGGTTATTACGCAAGTTGCAACGCCGGCTAACGAGTTTGGCTCGATATGACGAGTGGTTTCTTGCCAGGATAACGGATTAATCAAGCGGATAACCATTTGGCTCTTTCTCCCACGAGAAAGGTGCGTTGTCCATTTAAAATAGTGAAAGGGAACTTCTCTGCACACAATCGGGTGTAAATCATCCTTACAGCTCGCACAAAATCATATTTAGATTCTATTGTCCACTGGAAAATGTCGTGTCAAAATTAAAATAAAATGCAGCTATGACTGATGACCGTGTCATTTATTTTTATCAACAAGTGTATTATTTGTCACTCAATTTTCATGTTGCCGACAAAAAATAAGTAAGTTCCAATTGAAGTATTCACCTTAAGGACGTTGAAGGAAGAAAACTGGAGCTGATTAACAGTGGTTGTCAAACATTTTCTCCTCTTTTCCGGAAAATTCTCACTTTGGTCATTTTTTTAGAAAAATATAGACACTTTTTCGAAAAAAAGGGCTCTCTACTGTAGAACTATAAGAAATATGGAAATATTTATTTTCAGGGTTTTGATGATTACATGAACGAAGAAACATATTCCAGTATTGAAGCTGTCATAAATTTTGACACGGAATATGGCGCGGATACACTGAGCAGGGCAGGGAAACTTCAGTAGCGAACTAACGTTTCAGACAACACACAGCGAGTCTCTGTGACGTCTGGCGTCTATTTTCTAGTGTTTCTAACTAGAGACTCGTTTTATATGTGTTCCTTGAAATCCTAGTTCGCTACCGAAATTTCTCTGCCCTGCTCAGTGTAGCCGCCATACTTCGCGTCAAAATTTATGACAGTTTCAATAGTGGAATACGTTTTATCGTTGGTGTAATCATCAAAACCCCAAAAATAAATATTTCCTATAATCCTTATTTCTTATAGTTCTACTGTAGAAAGACCTTTTTTCGAATAAGTGTCTTTAATTCTGCATTTTTCTAAAAATATGATCAAATGGAAAATTTTCAGAAAAAGAGGGGAAAGTGTTTGACAACCACTGTTAACCACCTTCACTTTTCTCCCTTCAACGTCGTTAAGCATTTTCCCATAGAAGATTAAAAATTAGATTAATAGTAGGGTGGCTCAAAAATGTACAGCAAATTTAAAAAAAAAATGATTTGCACTCATCCTCCCGAAAATCTATAATTGATTTCCCATAAAAAATGCACTTTTTCGCAAATTGTTTATAGAATCGGCAGAAACCACTTTAATAAATATTGCTCTTCAATGCAATTTTGACAGGAGTTCAAAAAATCATATTCTGTTTTTTATTTAATTAATTTCAACCACAGAAAGTAATCTATGAAAGATTCATTTGACCGCAGACTTTTGGGGTCGCCAAACGATTTTTTGCAATTTTGAAACTTTTTGGGGTTAAGAGCAAAATATTTACGACTTTTGTATTTTTGGCATACCCTAAATAATAGATTATGGATTTTTAAATTGAAATTTTGGCTATTTTGAAATTTTTGAATAATAAAGTTATATTTACACACGGAGAAAATTGCAAGTTAAATCTACATAACATGGTTCAGTAACACTAGCGTGAAAAGAAAATCTCATTTTAAGACAGGAAATAAGTCTTAAATTAAGTTGCAACCTTTTTAAGTCAGACCTTGTTGATTTTCAGATCATATCTTATTTTCAGTTACATTGTGAAAAGCAGTCAAAAGCAATAGGCAGACTAATCTTATTTTCAAGATATAGCATTAATTTCAGATGGATTTTAAAATACGATTTTCTTTTTACTGTGAAAATTTACTTATTTTTTACTTATATACAATAATAATCATTACCTAAGTACTTGAGTGTAATATACCGAAGAAAGTTTGAGGTTATAGGTGTACTTGGATTCAACTCGAAATCCTATTGGGTTTCGCTTACGCATGCTCTCAATATTCAAATCTGTTAAATAATTCGACCTATTACAAGCTATCATTTTCGCAAGCAATTGAAAGAATTTACTGACACTAATAATAAGTAGATATTACCTCAGTAATTAAGTAATATTTACTCAACTAGTTCAACACAATATTTTAGGTATTTTCAGTTATTAAATATTAATATTTTTATTATTAGTTGTTATTATTATTATTTATTTAATATTATTATTATTATAATAATAATAATAATAATTATTATTATTATTATTATTATTATTATCAAAATAAAAATTATTTAAATAAAGCAACAAAGTTATTAAATAAATTTTAGAACAATATTGAAGGAATCAAAAATTTGCTATTTAATTACATTTGTAAATTAAAAAAACATTGCAAACTTCAGTATCATGTAGTTACACGTGTACGGCCCAAAGGTAATATTGTAAAATTTTATAATAAGAAAATTCATGATATTATACGAGAATTACTTTTCTTTAGCTAATTAATTAACAATGCATTTATAAAGCGAAATTTTAGTAATTAAAATGCAAGTGTAATTAATTAACGTTTACACTATGATAAATGCCGTATAGAATGAAAGTCCAATCTTCTAGAGCGCAACCACGTGTAAAATACCAAAGCAAGTTAAAAAAATAACTTGCAAAACTTCACTTTAATTATAATGCACGTGGATTTTTATTTTTAATTTGTAAATTAAATTGCAGTAAATAATTATATTGTATACAATAATTCAAAATTAATTAATATTTATTTATCGTTTAATGAAATAGGAAAGGCATGAAATTTAATGTAGTGTTAGTTTAATGAATATAGTAAAAATAGAATTGTACAAATAGATGTTGATTAATATTATGCATTAAACGCATTTTGTTTAATATTGATGTTTATATATATTTTATATTAAGTACAGGAATTTTTCCTGTAAATTTCTCTCCGTGTAATGATAAATAATCAGTTAAATTCTACTGCAATTTTGTATATTTTTTACTGCTTGACAGTAGAATTTTACTAATTGGATTAGTATAACTTACAAATAACCCTACCCAACTGTTAATGACCGATTTTGATGAAACTTGACACACTTATAAAACATCGAAAAAGGGACGCATAAATTATCTCTAAAGCTAATTAAAATTGTAATTTCTAAGAATCTTAATTTTGCAGAAACGGAATTAATATTAACAAAAAAAAAAGTTTGTTAAATTTTTTATAGAAATTTATAAGTTTTTGATAAACAAATTAAGTTCTTTTCAATTTGGGGTATTTTGATTTTCGTTATTTTTATTTATAATGCACCTGCGATTGTTAGAAACGTTTCGCAAAATATTTCAGTGTAGGCCTGATATGTTTAATGCAGTCACTGGTTTAATGTGTTGTAATTTATTTTTAAACTCCGGGTGTATTATGAAATCAATTATAACATAAAACTGCATTTTTAGGAGAATTAATCATGAATGTTAATTGTCCGAAGCGTTCATGTCGCCAAAGAATGTTTTTTGATGTTATCCTTAGTAGTCGTAAATTTCAAGTTATAAATGAAGAATTAACCATATTTTAGTCAAACATGAATTTCGAACAAATAAAGATTATGACAAGTGATTTTTTTTAATTGCAGACCACCTCGCTTTATTTATACACAACATATACATTTACCTAGAACTGAATTTGTTGTGTATTCTAAAACATTTTTTTGATTGTTTTAATACGATTATTCTGTGTATGCGACAAAACCGCGGAACTGAAAACAGGTTTATAGCATTTGGCAGTCAAGCACAAAGTCGTAAAATCATAGAAATTGCATATAGACAAGGAAACAGACGTTTAGGATGTTCTGGAAAGGCTAATTAATTTGTCATGGAAGAGAAGGTTATTTTGTATCCAGAAATACATTAATGTAAGGTTAATGGATATTCATACAAAATACATTAATATTAATTTTTTTATATTTTAAATGTCAATTATTCCATTCATGAATTTTTTATATTTCTCATATAGCTCAAAAGATGTTGCATAGTATTTTCAAAGTATTATTTTAAATTATTATTTTTTCAATATTAAATTAAAGAGGAGCAAAAATGTGACACTTTTTCTCTTTGGACTTTGTTTCACCGACTTATATTTTTAACAGAAAAAAATAAAAAGTAAAAAATACTTTAATTCAAAAATCAATTGTTTTTTAGTAATTACATCATAACTCTGCCAAATATTGTTAAAATTATTAATTACAAAAAAAGTGTAGAATACTACTGTCAGATAAAAATCAGTTGCACATTTTCTAATCCCCAAGTTCGAAACAAACATTTTTTTATTGATTATTGACTTTGATAGAAAAAATCACCAATTAATAGAAAACTGTTAACCCCCCACAATTTGTACATGGTGACCTTGAATATTTTGCACTGATCATCACACATCCTTAATATCCCCTCTCCCTGCACTTAGCGATGTGATGCAGTTTATGAACGACACCTAAGGTCCCTTCTGGTCACATATTATCCAAATTAATATTATTATTATTATTGTTATAATAATGATAAATAATGATAATGGTATTAGTAATTTAGTTTTTCATTTTTATTTAAATTATCATCTTTATAATTATATATAAATTGTTTTGCAATTTTAAAAATTTTCAAGTGATTGTTGATCGTCAGTTAATTTATAAAAAAAGTGGAACAAAGCTTTAAGAACTGATTTAGTAAAAAAAATGTATTTTTCGTGTTACAGATCCCCACGAGTGGGTGGTCCACTTTCTCAATCGTTGGCAATGATTCCTCCAACGATGCATGGTCACGAGTTCAATCAACCTTTGTCAAGGGTCGTTATGGTCCGTAAAACGGACCAGAGGACTTTTAGCAAAGGTCGTCGAGGTGGCGAACCACTTTTAGAAACAGTTACTAGAGAAACTGTTGAATTATTTAACGGAGGACGAGCGGAAAGAAAATACACCTCCGAAACACGAGATATTGTTACCCCAAAGTCAAACAGGTAAGCGATTAGAAGTTTAGCTCTTTTTTTTTTAAACAAAACTGTTTAAAGTCCATTAAAAATTGAAGATGAAATGTAAATGATAATCTTCATTATTAGGGTCATGTCGTCTAGGTTGGGACGCACTTTAACTTTTGCCCATAACTTCGGTTGCGGGTCGAAAAGGGCATTTTATGATACATGGTTGGAAAGAACTTTTGAAATGGAATGTTTTGTCTAAACATTGGAAAAATGATTAAATTACAATTTTAGGAATTATAGGCATTTCAAAAAATCAAAATTTGTAGTGAGGATCGGGACTTGTAGTCAGGGTTGGGACACCGTAGAAAGTACATTAGATATGGAAAAGAACAATTAAACATGCTTTGTTAATGGCAGAAAAAGTTTCAAATATACTTAAAACTGTGGAATAGTCAAAGTTAAATAAAATGCAATGGTTGTTTATATGTTGATTTTCAGTCTTCGGCGTTTTTCTCTAAACTTACTGTAAGTTATGTGAAAAGTTTTGTGCGATCGCTAATTGTCCCAACCCTGACAGCGTCCCAACCCTAACGATACTCCCTTACTAAAATATTATGTAATAGATGTATAGAAATTGTTATTTATTTATAGATCCTTGTATATGCAAAATTAGTGTTTAATATAAATAATAAATAATTTATATAGATATTTTTCTATACAATAGATAATAGAAAGTATATAAAATTCAGAAAAGTTTCAAAATTTATTTCAAAATTTTTATTAACATTATTACTGATTTTTTTGCCAATCAGAAATAATATGAAATTTTGATCCATCTTTGATACTTTTCGGAGAACTTTTATTTTAGTTGTGAATGTATAATAGAGGTAAAATAATACGTTGATATATAATTATATTAGAGACTGATTTTTCAAAGGAGTTTTTTTGATTAAATGCCATTTTCGACGGCTGAGTAAGATTTTGCAATTTGAAAGAAACATAGAACAATAACGTTTAATTATTGAATTAATTATTAACCTTCTATATTTACAAAAGTTTTATTAACCTTTTAATTCAATTTTTATACTTTGAAAGCTCAGTTTCGATAGTCCCATTCTAGGACATTACAGAAAAAATAGAAGTTATTTGTGATGAAGACAAATTTTATCATCGTCATTGCACACATTTAAAGTGACCTAAGTAGTATAAATAATAAAATAATAAATATAATAAAATAATAAAGTACAGTCGACCGAGGTTATTATGCCCACCCAGGGGCTATTGTTTCCACGGCTATTTTTTAATAAATAAAATTTATAAACAAACAAATTTTGGTGGGAATAATAGCCCCAAACACGGGGCTATTACAACTTTGAAATTTTATAAAAAAAAATTTTTTTTCTTACTTAACTAACTTCTAAAATTCTTCTAGTCTAACTTCTAAAATGCTAACTACTAACTTCTAAATCTTCAGAAGGATGTTCACAACGTATAATTCCGAAATAATTTTTATTTTTTTGTTTATAAATCTGAATTTTAGTGAAGATTTGAATCAGAAAGTAGCCTTTTTCTGAGAAGAATAGCCCCGGTTGACGGTAATAAAATAATGAAATAATAATAATCATAATAATATAAAAACAACTTAAATTTTAAAACGAATGAAAACAATGTAAAAAATAGCAATACAAATAATTTAAAATAATACAAATAATACAAAAAAGTACGAAAAAATAATACAATTTGGCGATGATAGATATTGTCTTCTTTGTGTTAACACAAGTGTTAACATTCTCGGATTTTCTCTGTAATATCAAAACTACATATGAAGCAGAAAAAACTGTATCGAAAAGTCCTCTTCCACTTTTCAAAATTTTCAGCTGTTCAGGAGTTATCGCATTTTAAAGATAGCCAGTTTTAATATGTACGCCTTAGAATGGGAAATCCTGTATTACAGAATAGAGTGGGTATAAAAAATTTGAAATTAATCCTATCAAATTCAATTATTTAAACAAGAGAAAAGGTCATAAATCCTGCTTTTAAATTATGAAGATTGTCATAAATCTTTATTCTAAAATTATTTTTTTTACGCGCCAAATGTCTGATATAAATAAGAATAATAAATATATTTTAATGAATAATTAGTTTCTTTGCAAGATTAAATTCTGTTCTTTGAATTTGAAGTTAATTTTAATTTTTTTCGACCCACCCTAATACACAGTATCCTTGACCTTGTAGTATGCCCTCTCTCAACGTTAGCGGAACGAAAAAGAAGGTTGTCGGTTTTGTTGACCAGTTAACGCCTGAAAGGTACTGACTTTGAGCAAAATTAGAAAAAAGCGTGCTTCATAGAAAAACGCAATTTACAGTTGTCAGATTGCTGAAAAATAAATAAAAAGAGTAAACAATTAGAACAAAGAGATTTTTTTTTCTAAAACATGTTTTTTGTTCTTGATACTTATATTATTTTAAATTTTTTATTCAACCTACTTTTAACTTCAAATAATTATATTTTCACAGATTTTTTATTTTTCAAAAAATCTGTTGTACACATTTAATTTTAAAAGATTTTTATAATAATAATAATTATTATTATTTATTATTTATTTTACGAGTAAACGGGTTACAAAAAAACATGACATTTTAGTTATAATTATTATTCTATAATTTCTATTTACAAATCTTTATTTTGTATCCTATTTATATTGAAGAGAATTGTAATTTTACTGAATCTTCATTTATCATAATTTCCTTTCATCTGAATTCTGATTCTGTAGCAAAGTACTTTGCTAGTAAATGGGTATTCTTGTAATTGATATTACGGTAAAACAAAAGTTCTTCTAAATTTACAAATTCGTTTAAAAAAATATCCGAGAAAATAAAAATAATTCCAGTGAATAAATTGCATAAAATTTTTGATAAATTGAAAATTTAATATAAGTTGCACTGTCTGAAAAAATCGTAAAATAAAAATTACTTTGAATGGATATTATGTCATAGGAAAATTATGTTAAGTGTTTATTAATTTAAATACAAATTATGTATAATAAAAATTTAATAAAACAAAAATTCTTTGACATGGTTATATTTCGGTTAAAAGGAGGTTTCATTAAATATAAAAATAGTGTTTATTATTTTTTAGAATAAATTCTTTTCACTGAACAGAAAATAGAATAGAAATAAATAAAATAATCTGAATAGAAACAAGAATAAAAAGTATAATCACAAACTATATGTATGTCATACAACTATACTTACATAGCTTTTTTGTGGTTATGATTAGGTTTTGACAGGAAATAATTTAGTAAAGTGAAAGAGACAATAAACTAGATGGATAGAACCTTCCGTCACGATTGTGAACTCTAAATTTTTCAGCTTTCTCTCGACTTCACAAAAGCTGGAAGCACGACACTGACATTGCTCGTTCAATTCTGAAATCATATCCTACCCTCCACTTTTATGCTTTCATTTCATCAACTCACACACTTCATTTTTAATGTTTTCTGCATTCAAATTTATGAACATTTTCTAAATCAAAATTAACGAACAGCAACTTTTTTTATGTTGAAAAAACTTATATAACTTTATTTATACAATATTAAAGTTTGAAAAAGTTTTCTTCCTTTTTTAGTTGATACAATTTTTTAACTTTTGAATAATAATTTAAATTTCAGGGGTGCAATAACTCGTTAGGCGCTCAAAAACGTGAGATGCATTGGGACTCTCAAAAATGTTTCATCGAATTTCCAAAGTCCAAATTTACAGGGTTTCTTAAGAAAACTTTGAGGTTTAAAATAAAGTAAAAAAATCCATGATGTCCTATTAGTAGAAAATCAACAATAAAAATTTATTGTTTAACTAAATTAGTGAAAATGTTTTCTTAACAATTTTAAAAAAATATTTTTTTAAATTCATTCTTTTTCCTACAATTTTTCTATGAAACATTTTTTTCTAGGATCAATATATTAAAAGTTAAAAATTTTTGTAAAAAAAACAGCTAAAAAATCCAATTAACAATACTGTAAAAAAGAAGTCTTACTTTCAGACCATTTTAGACTGAACCCGTTTACATCAGATCCAATTTCAACTAAATTTCAGCATCAAGAGTTTTATTTTAAGAAATAAAACTGACTTAATCTTGTTTCAAGGCATAAAATTCGCTGACTTTCAGTCATTTTGGTTTTAAGATGACAACGGTTTAAGACTTTGTTTTTACTGTGAATATCTTGCAAAATAATTGAAATTTTGCAACTCTTTGGTGTACTTCAAATACACCTCAAATACATCAAATTGGCCAGGTATGAACTTAAAATTCAAAAGTTCTTCTGGCTATGGAATGACCCTATTGATTATAAATGAACTCATTTGCATCTATAGAGTTTTATATGCAGAATATTTTTCAGAACACTAAACGACCGATATCATATTAAAATTTAGTAGAGGATGATTATGCATAGGATAATAATTTGGATAATTTTAAAGTAATAAAAATGTTGAAATTTTGTTGAAAAATTGACAACGAAAACGTATTTTATAAAATTATGAAAAAAACGCTTAAAATAGATAGACCGTAAAATATATGATAATGTATGTACATAAAAATCAGCAATTTGGAATTCATATAATTTTTCTGTATAAAATCTCTTTAGAATATATAGTTGTAGAACCTTCAAATACATAATATTGATGTATCTTCATTAAGTATTATACTTCTGCTTGAAAATGCTTATTTGACCTGTCATGCACGCTGCATATTTAATTCGATTACATAAGATACAGACAAGAATAAATAATTATATATACATACGCGCATATTACATAAAACTGTGCATCTTATCTTTCCAGTAAGAGTTTCGCTTTTACAATCGCCTCTTTCACTCTTGTGCGATTTTAAGCCGAGTGTGCGATCTTATGCTTTTAGCAAAGTGATACACACTATATGATATTTCAATAATGTTTATACACATTTGTGAATAGTGTCAAGCCTCCTTTAAACGTTTATTTGTCCAGGGTGTCGTCAACTTAACAAGGAGAAAAATTTATTTATACAACGTGCATATAAAACGTTGTGTTCAATCGAGAGAAGTAAAGTAGACGCACGTAAACGCTATTAGAACGTGAGTGAAAGCGTCTCTTCTTTATAGTGCACTAAAGAACCTTTAGAACACTTTGACACTCGATAACAACTCCCTCTGATTATCGAGCATGTTCTTAGTCTTCCTCAATATCTTTTTTAAATTTTTTTGCAATTCGATATACATTTAAGTCTTTGCAGAAAGTAGGAAATGTCACATTCCGGATTTGAACTCATTTTCTTAAAAAGAGTGTATTACTTTTAAACAGTAATGCACTTACTTTATTTTATTTTCTTTATTTTACGTTAGTATAAAGGAGAAATAAAATAATAAATGAATATAATAAAGACTGAGAAAAATTTTTTGAAACTTACAGTCTAATATTTATTTTAAGTATTTTCCCAAAGCATACAAAGATTATCTGCCTAAAATAAGGGAGAGTCAATTGCTCAATCTGTTAAGATGGTTTTTATACCAAAAACTCTTCTAAAAGTTAAATTTAAGCGGAATTTTTTGCAACAATGAGGTATTTTATAAATTAACGATGATGTCTCTTAAATATCTCAACAATCGGTATGCATTATGTTTAAAAATATTAAAAATTTGTGCAATTTGTGCTTATAATAGTTGTCACTCACTGGACTTTCTAAGAACTATAATTTAAATTAATTTTGGAACATAATAAAAAAATCCATACACATATAGGGGAGACCGGGGCTAGTTGAAACTGTTTTTAGAATATTGTATATATTTTGGAATATATCAAGTCTTTTCAAAGTACTTTTACTTTAATCGATAGATCAATTATTCATACAGTAAATAAGAGAAAAGAAAATATTTAAAAGTACATATTTTCCACACAATAAATTTTTTTCTAAAAAAAATCGACTGTTACAACTTGCCCCAGGTTGGGGCTAGTTGTAATAGACGCGGGGCAAGTTGAAACAAGAATATAAAAAAATATCTAAAAAAATAAATATATGCTCAATCCAACAGTTTTGTTGGAGGCTTACACTATTTTCAAATATTTGTATTATCCGATGATTCTAAAATTTCGTTTGAAATTCGTTTTAATAACACAACAAGATTTTTGAACGAACTTCTTGGATCGATTGATTTTGTCTGCTTTAGAAAATGCTATAGAGTTGGATCGAAATCATTATATACATTGAAGAATGAGCCCTTTATAGTACAGATATAAAATGTGGGAATTTAATTTCAGATCGAGAGCCGACTCGGTTAGATCGAAATCACCATTAACAGCCTCGCCAGCTTCACCTGGACCATTGTCTAATTCGTTACATGGCAGTTTCCATAGTAGTCTCGGCAGTGATGGAATGTCATGTAGCAGTGCAAGGTCTTCCTCAGCATCTCCGGATTCCGCGAGATACTCTTCCTCACAGGTAATTTTCTTAATCTGTACTTTTTTTCTTATTTGTATTTCTTACTTTTTACATATTCTACAAAATAATATATACAGGGTGTCCCGTCTTAAAACGAAAAAATTGAATCGAAAAGGCCTTTGCTACTTTTCGAAATTTTCAGCCGTTCGGGAGCTACAACGGTTCGAAGTTAGCGAATGACGAGCGAGTTAGATATCTATCCCCTCTACCGTGACGTCAGCGGACCGATACCACTACTATGCCGCGTCGGTGCCGTAAGAGACATCTGATTGGTTAACTTTAAACCGTTGTAACTCTGGAACGGTTCAAAATTCTGAAAATTGGTGAAGGAATTTTTGATTCAATGTTTTCTATTTTATTTATATCTTTATTATGTTTGCCTAAAGACTAGACGCGTCGTATTTTGTACTTTATATATTAATTTAGATTTTATATAATACCTCTAATTTATATTCACCTCAGATGGTTTACTTGTCTATTTTATTTTTGCAGTTTTTTGGGGTTCCAAACCCTAAATGATTTTTAATTTGAACTATTTTATTTTCAATTAAAATGTTTTGTAACATTATTTTGGAACATTTTAAAATGTATTGGAGCATACATTTTTTATTTGCATCAGTCGAATTTTTCATTGCGTTGTTAAAATAATTAATGTTAGAATATAATAAGTTTTATATTACAACTTTTATTTAATTAAGTGTCGCCTTTAGCAAATTAATCGACTTATTATTAGTTATAATGCTTCACTCCAAGTTCAATGACTAATCAAAATTTTTCGACGGAGTCATTCATTTTTTTTACTCGTTTAATGCCAGAACGAAGATCTCGCGTGTCGTCACGTTCCCATTAATGCTCAACTTTTCTTTTTCTTTCTCTTGAATTTCTTAAGTCCATCCACCAAATGGCGTGCTAGAACTCAATTTTACAGTGAATGCACTTTTTTGTAATTACAATTAATATAATAACAATATGTAATTTCTAGATAGGTAAAATCAAAAATCCAATAAAGAATTCGAATCTTCTGCTTAAAATTTTAATTTCATTTAAAATTCGTAGGGTTTCGAAATTTTTGTCGATTTTAATTTTTAAAAATTAAAATTGTCTGAAAATAAAATTCGTAGTAATTAAAATGTTTTGAAAATAAATACACGCATAATTATTAGCTTATTTATATTATTAGCTTATTTGTTAATAAGCTGTTAATTAATTTGTTTATTTTCACTTTTTGAAATTAAATAAGAAAACAATTACGTTTTGATGGATCTAAAAATATGATGCTTGAAAATCATTGAATTTTTAAACACTATTAATCAATTAAATTATTATTACTAATAATTAATAATTAATAATAATAATAATAATAATAATAATAATAATAATAATAGTAACAATAATTAGAATAAAAACCTTAATCGAAATAGAACACGACTCTATTTTTTATTAACCAATGAAAACACCAAAATAATTTCAATTAACTCGACTAAAACCTCGACAAAATTTCAATTTAAAAGTGTTGCATTTTTGCCACAAAAACAATTGATGGTTTAAAAGAAACTAATTATCTCAGGATACAGACACATTCAACTTTTTTTGGAAAAATGGTGGAAACGATTTGACAATGGGGAATTGCCAGTTAGTTTATTTGATAAAGAATTAATTTAAAATTAGACTTAACTCTCTAGAAAAAGATTCTTTGCTTTCTGTTGTTGTACTATTTTTTGCATTTTGTAGATATCAAAGACTGAATCACGTAAACCGTCTGTGCGTAGATCAGGTGCTAGCAAGGAATTTGTCAACCTCTGCCTTGATACACATAATTTCTATCGAGCTCGACATGGTGTTCCTTCTTTGCGACTTAACAAACAGGTTTGTTTTTAAATTACAATTTTCCATGGTAGGATCTAAAGTTTTAAGTTAAATTAATTAATTTCTCAAATGCCTGAAGAATAAAGAGAATATTTAATAATTTCTTGAAATACGTAATCGTAGTTTTAGAATTAATTTTTGAATAAAAACATTTTATTTCCTATTTTTATTTCAGTCATTTTATGTATTAGTGATTTAAATAATTTAGTCAATTTTGATTTATTGTTTAATTGTAAGTTTATGTTTATTGTATTTATGTTTTTTGTATTTATGTTTATTGTATTTATGTTTATTCTATTTATGTTTACTGTTTGCCATTGCTTTTCAATTATATATTACTTTTCAGTTAATATAAATTACGCAAAAATATGTTTTACTAATTTTACATTAACTTTATAATGTAATATTAATTTTGAAACGATAATTCGATTTTATTAAATTAATTAATTTCTGTTTTTAAATTTTTTTCGTACGTATCTACATTACATATTCAGTTTAACACTTCATATGCGCTTCGAAGAAAGGGATCTTAGAAGAAAAAAGTTGTAGGTTATGTTTGATGATAGTTTTAATTTTATATAAGCTTCCTTTTTAATTGCGTTTACTATCCAAAATAATTTGTTTTGTGGATATGCACACAAAGTATTCATAAAACACTCCTTTAGAAAGAATTGGAAACGAGTCTTTAATCAAGATAAAACTATTATCAAACATAACCTATCATCGTTTGCTTCTAAGGTCCCTTTCGTCAAAGTGCGATCTTTGTTTATACATATTCTATTATGGTGATATTGCAATATGCTTCTGACACCCATTAAGTTAATATTTAAAAAAAGTTAGAATATTAAAACACCCCTTTTATATATGTAACTGCATTGCTTACTCCATTGGAACAAATCAAGAATAGATTCTATTGATTTTCAGACAAATAAAAGAACTAGAAACGGTTTTGTTCTCTTGGCACATTTCTCTTTTTATATCTATCACTGATTCGCGGAAAGCTTTACGTAATTGATAAAATGTTTCGACCCAGAAACTTCATATATTACAATCTTTATTGCCTTTGCCACACCTTTGTAAGGTTTCATTATATCAGAAGAAGCTTGCATTCAATAAAACTTTCATTTCGATTGTCATACTGAATTTTTTAAAAATAAGTAACATAATGAAAGAATAATATGTAATAATTGCATTGCGAAATAAAAATAACAATAACAACAACAATAAAAACAATAGAAACAACAACAACAATAATAATAATAATAAAACAACAATAATGACAACAACAATAACAATAACAAAATGACAGCAACAATAATAACAACAATAAAAAATGATATTAATAACAATAAGAACATAACAATAACGACAACGACAATAATAATAGCAAACATGAAAACAATAATAATATGTAATGACAACTATAATACAATAACAACAACAATAATAATAAGAGCAAAAATTCAATATTGCCCAGTAGGCTGCCGGAGAAACACACGCCGGCAGCATACAGGTGAACAACAATAGCGACAACAATAATAACAACAATAATAACGACAATAATGACAACAGTAATGACAACAAAAATAACAAAACAATAACAACAATAATGACAGCAAAAATAACAAAATAATAAGAACAATAATAACAGCAACTAGTGGAAAATTATGTTGATTTCATGAACATTTGCTTCCTCATAGAAAAAAAATTTTTAATTTAAAATAGTAACATGGACATAGGTACATCTCTTTTCATAAATTTTTTGTAATTAAAATTAATTAAAACTTTTAAATTATATAAATCAATTTGTTTACTAATATAGAAGAATTTTCCCAAAGGAACTGTCACTAAAAAATGCTAATTTTAAAAGTTATATGAACAAATAGAATTTTAATTTTTAAAAATCATGAAAAATTGTCATTTACTCCTTCAATTCGTGGTAAAATATATACTTTATACAGGTCAATCGATTCGTCTTGCTGCAAGGAATTTGAATTTTTCAGCCATGAGTTAAAATTTTTATTAGAGAAAAAATTTTGTGAAAAAAATCTTAATTTTTAAAGAAAAAAGGTGCTCAAATATTTTTATTCGGGTATTTCTTAAAATCCCTTTGTCCGTTTCTAGATTTTTATGAGTGTAAAAAGCCTACCAAATTTTATGAAAATCGGTCAAAAGTTCTCGAGATATTTTTTCTAGTAAAAAACGTTAATGATAATAATATTAATATTAATAATAGTAATAATAATAATAATAATAATAATAATAATAATAATAATAATAATAATAATAATAATAATAATAATATTAGCTTTGTAGAGCCAGCCAAGAGTGGGCCAATGTTTTGGCAGCCAGGGGCAGATTGGAGCACAGAGCCAACATAGATTACGGAGAAAATCTTTACTGCATGTGGAGCTCAAATCCAAAGACTCTAGTAGGTGGTGAGGAGCCAGTCAATGAATGGTAATAAAATAAATAAATTTCGAACTTCTAAACGGTTATTAGAGTGATACAGTATTGCACGTAAAATATAATCTATATACCCGACAAGAGAGCTGGAAAAGGAAGAGATTCAATTTTTTGAGTTTCACGCAAAACTGAAAATTTGCTATTCTACTTAATACCTGAACTTACCTCTTATTTTAAGTTCCACTAATAGAGAAGAATATTTAAAAAATGTATTCTTTTATTCTTAAATGCTTTCTAATGCCATAGAGTAGAATTTACTATGAAAAAATTTGCATTACAAAAACTTCTTTTATTCGATTAAAGAATTAATTTTGTTCATTCAGTTTGTGATTTTGTAATTTTGAAAATATAGTTGATAATATTTTTCTATCTCTGTCAATTCTTTTCATTGTTCGAATTCAAATTTAGTTACTTCAAGTCATCATGGCTTCGAGGTTACTTTCCCAGACTTCTGAAACAAAGGCTCGGGATCGAATACTTTTCTTATTAAAATTTTTTTAAAAAGTGAATTAAGAGGAATAGGATTTTGTTATTTCCAATTGTTTAAGTTAAATCGTTAAATGAAAGGAAATTCAGGTATTAAATAGAATTGTTTTAATGAATTCCATGCAATTCCAGCCTTGTTGCCGGGTAGTGATTGATGGAGGATGCAGTAGGATGTTATATATGTTTGAGAAATAAAAATAATAAGAATGACAGATTGGAAAAATTATAAAGAATTAATTTTCTAGGTATGCTGAAGAGACTCAGCACCAGTACAACAAGGAACCCACAACTTTAAAGACCGGGCACTTTTCTCAAGTGGTCTGGCGTGATAGTACAGAGCTTGGAGTTGGAATGGCAAGGAATCGCAACGGGGAAGTCTACGTGGTTTGCAATTACAACCCAGCAGGGAATTTTCTGGGGAGTTTCACGGAGAACGTTCTTCCGCCTGCTGGAAGCTGTTCAGAAAAGAGAATTAGTCTCATCGATCCAAAACAGCAGAGTGCGATTGACGAGAAGGCGTGGCAACAAGAGGCTCTCCTGGTCCACAATGAGCACAGAAGAAGACATCGAGTACTGGATTTAAGACTCAGTCCGGAACTAACTGCTGCTGCTAAGGTCATTTTCATAAACAATAATGATCTTCGATTTTTATTTTTTTTTTAGCTAAATTACCTGCATGGGTATAAAAACCCCATTGCAATATATTAAATTAGCATAATACGAATTAATTAGGCCACATCCACATTAGTGCTCTCGTACAAAACACGTTTCATAACAGAAACAAATCGAGAAAGGTTATTGTGGAAAAAATCATATTCAGAAAGAATTTCCTCTTGAAGTAAGACGTAATAATGATATAAAATTTAAGTAAATTCTGAAACTAGCTGAAAAATATCATTTTCAAAAAAGTAAATTTTTGGGTTATCCCAGTAAGAAGCAAGATTTAAATAAGAACTGAAAAGCTTGGGTAACCTTAGTCTAAGCTTTTGAAAAAATTATTGAAAGTTCTCTTTTGTGTGACTAGAAAGTCTGTAAAATATTTATGAAAAACATTAATAAATTTTAGGAAATATTCGACATTAAATTTTTTATTTCTAATAAGCATATCTTCTGTTCTTCAAAATATGAGTTTTTTTTTAAATTGCTAGTAAAATGATAGACTTTGAAATGAAAATAAATACAGATAAAAAAAGTTGTAAATTTTTTTGATATTGAAGACATAATTTTTTATTTTCAATTTTTGAAAAAACTGCATTTTTTATTCTTTTCATCAGCGCTGCTTTTCATATTTTTTGTGTAGTGATAGTTTCTTTCCTCTAGATATCCTGAAAGTTTCAAGTTTAGATCTCTATTGGTTTTCGAGAAACAGATTAAATTGTTCCGTGTGGCGCGAGAAATTTTTGGTATCATTATAGTAGCAAACGAAAAAAAAACCTTATGGCATTATTAACGATATTGAGAATTGTATTTCACATTCCAAACGGAACAACACCAAAATTCGAACCGTTCTATCTTTAACAATTTTCAATATTTTGAAAAATCCTTTGGGTTCGATTCTAGAAATTCAATTTTTGATTTGAGAAAATACACGTGAAATGCGTCATGCATAATAGCGGGTCGAAGAAAACGAAAGTTAAAAAGTTATTGCTATTGTAACTTTATGTGTATTATTAAAGGAGTTAATAATTTATAATAATAATAATTTGTAAAGTTAATTAAAATAATATAATAAAAGTTAATATTTACAACATACAATAATAATAAAAATTTGTTTAAAGAAATAAAAATACATTGAAGCATCAGTAAAAATTCAAAATTTGTAAAATTGTAACGAGTGAAAATCTCAAATACATAAATTATATTAATAAATAAATTTACAAATTTTTTTCTTTTGCATATACCCTCTAAATCTGAATTAGTCAAAATGTAACTAATTTAATAGTAAAAAGTCAATCACTGATTCAAATAGTAACATTTGACTAATTATTATTATTTTTTTTTCTTTGAGGTTTGGGAATATGTGACTGCCCACGGTGAAAGGGACCTCCGCTGCAATCAAAGTTGAGGTTATGTTTGTGTTTTTTGGAATGAAACTACAAAAAAATGATCAACTT
>WNHD01000719.1:0-25793 GCA_011057455.1 Ganaspis sp. Gsp50
TCCATGTTTTCCATAGTTGTAAAAACCCCGATATTTTACATATATAAATTTTATTCTTAACGTAGACATAATTTTTTTAAAACATTTTATTTATAAACAAAAAAAAAAGGACTTTAAGTTTTTAAAAATTTCCTGGTTTGGTAAAAATTTCCCAGTTTTTCCCGGTTAAATAAAAATCCCGGTTATTTCCCGGTTAGTAGACACCCTGAAAATTTGAGTAAAATTGAAAGTTGTAAATTAAATGATAAGTTGTAAATAAAGTTGTAAATCTTGATACCTATGCAAGATACAATATCGATCGTTAGTCCCCAATAAAACATGAATCCACAAACATCAAGAAGAGTGAGCAAGACGCAAAGGAGAATCCAAAAGCAAGTTTGAAGTTCGGCAATCAGTAAAGTTGTCATTCCCATAACGCAAATCAAAGCCAGGAGAATATTTCTCGAAACTTCTTGAGCAATGACCTTATCAGTAATCCACGAAGCAAACATTTTGCTCCAAACAATCTTAGATCCATGAATTGTACTTTCTGAGACGATTTTTTTACTTTCGTCCATTGCTGGAATCCACTCGTAGGGTGTAGAAAATTTACGAAAGGAAAAGTCTACACTTGCAATAAGAATATCCGGAGTATTTTCACCACAAGTCAAATTGCCAGCAAACCTAAAATTGCTCTGATACTTGCCTCCCTTCTGGCTGAAGAGAAATTTTGAAAGATAAAAATAGAACTCTTCTGATTCAATCCTTGTTTTCATGTCTGCAATTTATTTTGTCCATTAAAATATATTTACTTACGCTTAAATTAGTTTTGGATTATGCTGTCTATTTACCTTTTTCGTAATAAATATCCACAAATTCTGCAAGCTCGTGAGGCCAGGATCTAACACTCTCAATGTGAGTAAGATTTTTCAATTTTTCAACGAGATTAATTAGCTCAGGAAAGTTATCGGGAATATCAACTTGTGATAAAAATATAAATCCAGGTTGACCCCGTTCAGGAAACTCTCTGTTCCGGACTTGAATGTAGTCGCTTAAATGACTACCTTCTGGTAGAAACCACATAGGATCAAACCACTGTTCTAATTTATAAGATCCTAAGCTTCCAAAACTTGCCAATGCTATCGTGGAGACGAGAATAATTACTTTTCCTGGTCGAGTCAGAATGAATTTCGAATATATTCTATCTATAAAATTCCAAGATATTGTATGTTTTGAACCTAATTCTGGCGGCTGATAATTTGCATGCACGATGCAAGGAAATGCGCCGTTTCTTTTTTTCTCTATTCGTTTCGCGTCCATCATGAAGAAAGCTACAAAAATTGTCACTTGTAGGAGGAACGTGATCAGGACTCCAACGGCTGCATATATGCAAAATGACTGTAGACAGGGCAATATCTGTAATGTAAAGAGTATTTCTTATTATATATATATATATATATATATATATATATATATAAATATATAAAGAATATTTTTATCATATTCAACAAATAAATTAATATGTTTTCAGTATAGGTTTCAATAAAATTTCCTTTTGCAAACATTCAATTGCTTTTTTACATAAAACAATTGGAAAATGATGTTCATTTTATGAACATATTGCTTCCTCATTGAGATTTTTTTTTTTTTGCAAAAAGCAACCTTCAACAGTTTTTAGGAAGGAAATTCTATCCGTTTTTATTTGGCATTTTTAGCACAATCAGGGTTGCTACGTTTTCTGGAAACCAGGAAAAGACAGGAAATTTTATTTGGTATGGAAAAGTCAAGGAAAATGAAAAAGTATCTGGAAAATGATATATTTCTTCGATGCATATATCTGTTTTCTTGTATTTTCTCCCCCTTTTTTCTCTTCCCATTTTTTTTAAAATTTATTGATTTAATCCCTTTAAATTTTATTACATATTCAAATTATTTTAAGTTAATTTGTCGTCTTTTCTTAATTAATCTAAGCTATATTTTATTAAAATATTAATTTTAATAATAAAATAAAATATTAAAATATTAATAGATTCCATATATATATATTTTATCCAAATTTTATACGATCTACATTTTCATTCTTTGGGATTTCAACCAACCACAAATTAAGTCAATTTTAATTGCAATTAAACCAAATGTTTCTTAATTAAAATCACAATTAATTAAAATTTTAATCCTAATTTTTGTTCCTTCAAATCTAGTTTGGCTGCTTCCATAAATGATGTCACACATTTTTCGAGAAATTTGAACCCTCCCCCCTCTGTCACAGTCTTTACATGGAAAAAAATAAATTTTTCTACAGGTTGTCACAATCTTGTAAACCTCCCCTCCCCCCTATGTCTGTGACATCATTTATGGAAGCCGCCTTTGGTGAAAATTCTAATTCATTCTCAATTTACATGTAAATTCGACCTAAATAGTTTAAAGACTATAAAATTAAATTCATTCAAAGTTTAATTTGTTTTAGTCTATAACTTTTCACTAATATTCCCACTGATTTCTCTTTCGTTCTTTCACAATTTCTGTTATTCTTTTACATTTTAAAGAATTTCTTAATTAAATTGTAATTTTTTTAAATTCTCTCTTTTTTTAAAAGACTGTTTAATTTTATTTGTTTCTCAAAATTCCTCTATTTTCAAAAAATCTAAAAGTTTTTTCTAGATCTTTTCATTTACTAATTTTTTTATTTTTATGCAGACTATTTATTTTTTACATTTTCACGTTTAGCAATAGATTTTTTCCAAGTTTTTAGTTTCTGCATTAGTTGTTAAAATTTCTAAGTTTTTTGAAATTTTCTCAAATTTTTATTTTTGTATATTTTTTCGTTTCTTTCCATTTTCTTGCATAAAGCGTTTTCATTTCTCCTTCAATTTTCTTACTTTTTCAAAGACCTTGACTTTCTATTTAAATTTCTTATTCTGTCTTATAATGTTAAATTTTTTTATCTAATTTGAAATATTCTTAGATCTTTTAATAAATTCTCGACATGTTTGATTAATTTTCTTAAATTATTTTTTATTTATTTATTAATTTCCTGGATTTTTTAAACTTTCCAGGCAATTTTCTTCAATTTACTCACTTTCCATAGATTTTTTCATTCTTTTATACATCTTTTTAATTTTATTTATTAATTATTCTTTTGTTTATTGACTCTATTTTCTAAAATGGTTTTTATTTCATTATTTATAAAAAATATTTTCTTGTTTTTCCATTCTTGTCCAGGTTTTGTAGTTTCTTTTAAATTTTAATTTTTGAATATCCCTTTCTAATATGTAATTAAATGTTTTACTTCAAAAAGCTTTGTTAATAATATTAATAAAACGTTTAAAATGGGCGTTAATGATGCAATATAATCGTATTTAATAAAATGTACTACATTTTAAATTTCTTTACTTTTTACTAAATTTTTAAATTACTTTTTTAATTACTAAATTTTTACTTTTTATTAACTACTTCTTTATATAGATCATGTTTTAAGGGGAATGGAGAAATAGTATTTTAAATCTGGAAAACCTGAAAAAGTCATGGAATTTTATTTGGATAAAATAGTAGCAATCCTGAGAATTATCCTAGTATTTGTCCTTACAGTAGAAGTTCCAATGATGAAAGCAACAACATCTGTGAGAGAAGTAATGCAAATCGCAGATCCAGCGTGACTTAACATTAAAGCGACTCTTTCTGGTAATGGTTTGTCATGATTTATTTTTTGAGTCAGCACTTGTTCCCAGGAAGCGGCCATAACAAAAGTATCGTCCACTCCAAGACCCATTAACATAAATGGTAGAGAATTATGTACCGGGCCGTAGGGAACTCCAAAAAAAGAGCAAATACCAATCGCAGCTACAAAAGCAGCCCCGATACACAAGAGAGCTACAGTAGAGAGCAAGTACTGAAAAAATATTAACATTATTTGCTAAACAATTTAAATTAAAATGTTTCAATGTAAAAATAATTTTTTTTAAAAAGCTGAATGTGAAGTTATAGTTTAACTGCTAAGTGTTAGTTTAATGTTAAAAATTAAACTATTAAATGATAATTAAATGATACCTTTACTTCAATAATTTTAAAAATTATTGCTAAGAGAAAGAGTTCATTCGATTATTCATGTCCAACAAGAATAATATGACAGAAAAACAATACTTCCTCTGTGAGGAAGCAAAAGAAAAAAGAAAAAAAAATACCAAGGAAATATTAAAATTGTCCCTGAAAATAAAAAGTAAAACTTACTCGCCATTCGACCCAGTTAAATTTAGAAAGAATAATTTGTACATATAAAAACATCAATAAAATCCCTATAGTCAGTTTGTCAGCATCCTGAAACATGGTTGAGGAACTTATATCTCCAAAACTTCTTCCAGCTTCGTACCACAGCCTAAGAGAATTATTTTTTCCATTTTCCTCTAACAATTTCTTGCTCTCTTCTAAATCTTGAAGAAATGCCGATTCCCACATCAAAATATCATTGGTTGCCTATGGTAGACATTTTTCAATTAATTTTGCCAGTCAAAGAACTGAATAAAGAATTATAAACTTGAGGAATAAAAAGAATGAATAAAAAATAAAGAATAAATAAACTCACCTTACCCAGTCGGCAGTTCCTGCTTCGTTGCCTATTTTTTCCATATTAACGTTTGAAAAATTAACGTGAGTAACGAATTCTGTTTTAACAGCTCGTGCAGATATAATCCTTCCTAGATTGTCTCTTGTTATTCCTCCTAAAAGTTCTGTGTAATTTATTGGATGTCCTAATGTAGGGCTTATCTGAGTAGAATTCAATTTCCTGACAATATCTTCTTTGGATTGAGATTTTATTAATTCAGAATCAAGTTCCCAAATATCAAGAATACTCAGTAATAAGCACCCTCTTTGAAAGCTGTTAAAAATCGAACAGTAAGTCTTTCGAGAGGTATGAACACTTGGTTCAAAAGATGATTTATTTAATCGTTCTCCAGGTTCTTCTTCAAAGAAATCATTGTCCATGTTAGTGACATCTCTTTTCTCCTTTTTGTAAACTTTACTAAGTACTGGAACTCTAAGAATTAAAAATTAATCTAATTAATTAATTTAACTCTAAAATTCAATATTGACTTCAAATCATTTTTACGTAATTTAATAATTTATTTCTCATTGTGCGGGCGATCAAGCCCTTTTTTAACAAGTATTTAGTAATGATTAAATAATTTATTTGATTCTTTTGAAACTAATTTTCAACACAATTCTTTAAATTAATTGTTGCGAAAACAATATTTTACATTTAAAACAATACTTTATATTATATTTTACATGATATACTTTCAATGAAACAAATGTAAACCATTTTTTTAGTTTTAACAATATTTATGTAACATTTAAGATTTTAGCAATCGAATATTATATATTTAAAATTTACTTTTTAACTAAAAGTATAATTTCTCAGAAAAATGCAAAAACAAATTTAATAGATTTTGCTTATAAAATCAAATGTGATTTTCACAAAATTATTAAATTATATTATTTATTATTAATTATTAATAATAATTATTATTATTATTTTATATATTAAAATTATTATTATTATTATTATACGAACTTAATAACAATGAAAGCTTCTGAATGCAAAAAAGGTAGAAAAAAGTATGATACTTGACAAAATTTTATTTACTATGCAAATAAAACAAAACAATTAAATAAAGAACTTGTTTTTAAAATTTAGAAACAACTTTTTTGCAACGTATGTCTCAAAAGCATAAAAATTAAATTAATATTAAAAAATGATGACGGACAAAGCAAATCTTATAGGGTTCCTTTTGTACACTTCGTGTACGGAACCCTAAAAATTAAAAATAATTTTATATTTGTGATTAAATTCTATTAAGATTTAAAGTATCCTTCTTTATTACTGAAATCCATGACATTTTTGGTTATACTTATAAATCAGTTAATCCGTTTTTAAAATAATTACGCTTTATTAATACCTAAGTATTATTGCAAATCGAATAATTATTTCAATAAATTATTTGGATATTTCATTCAAGTAACGTTTATTTACTTCAAATAAATATTTAATTGGATCACATAAATAAGTAATAATCAAGTAATCTGAGTCAAATAAATTTTTTCTTAGTGTGTTATTTTGTGTTGTTAAAATGTAGCGTGATTTGTATGAGGCTTGAATAAAAAACAATGGAAACTTAAAATTAATTACTTGAAGCAAACATCTGTCCAGGCAATCTGAGGATGACTTGTTTGAACATCAATTATGCGAGTTGTTATTTCATTTAGCTGAAAATTAAAATCTTAGCTAGCAATAGTTTTAAAAGTGCAAGTAGTGGGGAAAATGAATGACAAAGTTTATAACAAAGACAAAGAAGAACATTTTTGTTTTTCTAATTATTATTTATTATTATAATGAAGAACTAAAAGTTCTTCATTTATAGAAGAATTAACTCTTCTCTAATGAAGAATTTTTCACTATAATAATAATTAGAAAAACAAAAATGTTCTTAATAGCTAATATGTTAACTAAAATGTTCTAATAATTAGAATTGTATAAATATATAACAGCATTGCTAATTGAATCAGACATTTAGTTTAAAAAAATAAATTAAATTTAAATTCTTAGTTTAAAATAGGCACATAAATTAGAAACAGAAATTAAAAAACAATTTTTATGTCTGAATCGTTCTTGCTATAAACGTCGCGCAATATTAAATCATCATGAAAATAAGTAATTTTACGAGTAAGAGTTTTTATACTGCTCAACCGCTTCTTCAGAAAACAATCTTACAAATAATAATTCATTTTTTCACGAACTTAGAGCTTAAATATTTTTCAAAAGTTGAAAAAAATGTTTATTCTCAAGCCCGAATTTACGAAAATACATAATAAGGATCTTAATATTATAGAGAATATTAATATTAAAATAGAATTAAAAATGAAATATAAATTTGAGTAAATTAATAAATAAAAGTAAATATATACTTCTAATAATAGCGATTTAATTCGTCAATAATAAAGCAAATTATGTAAGTATGAGTGATTATAATTTTTACTTCGTAAAGAGCTTCTGGAGTCAAAATATCATCTCCAGTCATTATCATTGTTTCCTGACGTTGCGCTTCGCCAAACTGAGATATGAGCCATTCTGTATCTCGAATGAAGTCTGAATCTGGAGGAACCCACAATTTTAAAGGGTTCTTTTCTTGCCTGAATCGATAAAATCCTATGGTACAGGCAGCAACCGCTATTAATGAACTGATTATCCATACTTTAGGATGCTTTGTAATTTTCAGTCCTAACCTGTTAAAAAGAAATTCATTAAAATTAAGAGAAGCAATAATAGATCACAATATTAGAAATAATTTCATATAGTTTCATATGAAATATTTCTAATATAAATTGAATCCAAAAACTTAATCATTGATAAATAAATCAAAATAACTAAATTTAAATTTGCAAATTCAACAACTTATTAATTTTAATAACTTACAATTTAATAAATTGTTAATTATTATAATTTAGTAAATTGTTACGCGCCCTGAAAGGACTTTTAAGCAGTCAAATCACTATTTTACAAAGAGAATGAAAATGAGAATTAGAGCACGGTTATTTAGATTCCGTACAAATTGATGAAGTTTAAACTGTCATTGCAATGATAAACATGTTTGAAAAATATTCAATAAAAATTAGTTTTTACTGTATGCAATTAAAGTGAATTGTTATTGAATTAAAACTTATGATCGTAAATTTTTTTTTTCATGTTTATCTCTGTTTCTTCAGAGCGCGTGTAACATTTTTAAAATTTTGACGAATGTTAATAAATTCGATCAAGAAACAAACAAATTAATTAATTGAAATAATTACATCATAAAAATAAAAATAACTTAATAATAATTATAACAACATTATGCAAGGGAAGAAATGTATCTGACATTCTCTTTCAAATTTATTGGAAAATAAATACAGTTTTTTTAAATAAATGTATCAATAAAAGAAAATGAAAAGTTTTTCACAATTATCTCAATAAGAAATTAAGTATTTTGATATATAATTATCATCTTGATTGATGGTAAGAACATAAGTCAACATTTTGATGATACAATTGTCATGAAAATTCATAAAAAATATCTAATTTCATTTTGCTCTTAGCTTTTAATTTATTTTATCCTCGCAATTTATTTCTCATTTGCGAACGTAGTCAACTTATTATTAATTCTAAATTTATGAAAAATTTATTTTTTACAAAAACTGTACTTATTATATATAATAAAATAAATAAAATATATAATAAATAATAAAATTTATATATAAAATTTATTATCACCTCTGAAATTTAGAGAAATGGCCATTATTTATTTATAACGTTATGTTTCTTGTTTCTCTGATCAAATTAATTTTAACTATCAAACAAATTAAATGTATAAGATAATAAATTATAATAAGTAATTTAATAATAAGCACAATAAGTATATTTTTGAGCTTACTGATAAAAGAAATTTTCCACAGTTTGGGAAATTCTTTCGGGTATTAATTGTAAAAATTCTCGAATTGTTCTTTTCTGAGGAATTGGCTCTATTTCCATCTTTCCATAAAAAAATGTAATTTTAAATTATTAAATTGTTACATCATTATGCAGTACATCTGCATATTAGACCTATAAATTTGTAATATAATTTATTCATATATTTTTTAAAAAAGTATTTTCTATATATATATAATATTGAATTGTAATAATAATAAATAATAATAAATAATAATAATAAATAATAGAAAGCTATAGTTAGAAATTTAAAAACAAATCAATTTTTTTTTATGTACCTATGTCTTGTAAAGAGTTTTAATTAAATGCATTGAAAAGAAATTTTAAGAAAAAAATGTAAGTATGTATTATGTAGTCAATCATGCAATGCATATTTAAAGGTTATGATTGTGTTGTGTTTATATCATCATGCTTTACAATATACATGTTCCGTATGATGCATTTAATTAACCACTCAGGAATAAATTTTATTTGAAAGGTGATTAGAAAATGTTGAAAAAAATCAACTAATAAAATAAAAATTTCTAAATTTGTTTTAGTAGAATATATTTTTTAGACAAATGTCAAGCATTATATTCAAAATATACACTCACCCAGAGAATTCAAAAAATTTGTCACTAGGAAGATAATTCTTTAATGAAACGATTTAAACCATTGGCTTGTTCTTGTCTCTCCCTTTATAATCAAGGCAATTAAAGAGAATCATGTCAAATGTCAAATTGTAAAAGTGCGAAAACAATTTCAAGGAAGTGTAAAAATTAATATATACTTTTGTTCTTCATTTACATAAACATACTAAATTATGTATTATTATTGCTTCAATATTCAATTATTATTTTACAAAATTGATAACAATAGATTTGTTTGCAACTCTATAATTTACAAGAACCTGTCGAAATTGAACATGTCAAACATTTTGGAGCAGTATAGGTCCTTTTGCTTGTTTGAAGAGGGCGCTTTGTGAATTTAAATTTCGATGTCATTTTAAAATTTTCGGATAGAAACCGGACACAAATACCGGGTGATTTTTCGGATACAACCGGATATTTTAATCAATTTTTTGTCCATTTTATAACCAGATTCTATCTCTGTTCTTAATCTGTCATAAAATTGATGATATTTATATATTCTTGCGTTCTTTTGTTGGAAATATCACCCGCGGCTTTTGTGTCTGGTATCCAGTGGCGTGTCTAGGGGTGGGGTCATGACCCCCCCCCCTCCTATAAACCATAGATTTATATGAGAGAGAAAGAGATAGAAATATATTACTATCTCTTTTTCTCTCACATATAACCTCCAACAAAAACGTTACCTAATTACCCTAATTACCCTAATTATAATATACCTATAATTATTATTTTTATGAAAATTTATTATATGTCAAGATGATACTATCACTCAGTAGCTGATTAAAGAAATATCAGAATATTTATTATATAGTTTGTAATAAATTAATATTTCTTCAACTAATTTTTTTTTATTCGCATAGTTGATTCTGTTACAGGAAAATATAAGTAATAAATAAACGAGCGTCGTTAGACACTTTAATATGCAAATTTCAATTATGTTATCCTCTGTCAATTTTCAAGATTATTAGCATAGTAAACTGAATTCTTAATAAAATTGAATGATTAATAAGTGTCCGATTGAAATATATTGTCAATGCACTTCTCAGAAATGTAATTATTTAACTTATTTACCATTTAACAATATCTTCACATCTTTTATTTCAACGTTTTGATATATTTTATTGTAAATTATAACAAAAGGAATTTAAACTGGCTTTGCAAATAACTTAGAATTTATCAATGATAAATGAATAATGCAATGATACTTTACAGAATATGAATATCTTGCACGATGATAATCACTCACTTTATTATCAAAGATATGAAAAAATCGCTGATACTTAAAAATTGAATAAAATGCTGATATGTCTGTACCATCAACCGTCTACTGTAAGAATGATATTCACAGACGGATAGCGAATAAACGACGCGGATTAGATAACTCATCTCCTCTTTCACTTTATTTACTCATCATTTTCTGATAGTCGTTTTATTATGTATAGCCACTGAAATTAACAAAAGTTCGCCACTTTTTCTCAAAATGTATTACTTTTTAAAAACATCAAATTGAATTATGATTTCGCTATCAATTTGAACCATTCCTGGGTATCTACAACTGGAAAATCTGTAATTCTCATGGAATTTCATTATTCCTCATGGAATCATGGAAATCCCATGGAATTTCCATTTATATCATGGAAATTAATTTTTTTATTTAATTTCTTCTCTTTATGATGTTTATTGAGTTTTAACCAAATTTTATAATACTTTTTTTCACAGAAGAAAACTTCAAAATACTTCAAAATATTTCAAATTACTTAAAATTACTTTAAAATACCTCAAAATTCTTCATATTACATTAGAAGACTTCAAAATATTTAAAGATATTTTAAAATAGTTAAATGTATTTAAAAATATTAGCATCTTAAGTATTAAATAAAGTATAAAAAGACTTTAAAGTATTAGTTTTTGAAAATATGTATATCAAAAGTATTTAAAATATTTCAGAGTACTTCAAACTATTTAACAATACTTCGAAATATTAAAAAATACTTTAAAATGCTTCAGACTACTTCAAAATACTTCAAAATATTTAAAAAAGACTTCAAATTACTTAAAATGGTTTAAAATTGTAAATAATTATCTTCAATAATTTATATTCTTACAAAATATTGAAATGAATTTAAAAATTAAAAATATATTAAAAAACATCGTGGAAATTTATCTAGCTTTCTCATGGAAATCATGAAAACCTCATGGAATTTTGTGAAGAAAAATGTGGTGAAACCCTGGATTCTGTTAATTTCTCATTTAAAATATTTAAAAGGTAGCATGACAAAAGGGGCCAAGTGTCCAATTTCTTTTAATATTAATTGTAAAAAAATATACGATTTAAAAAAACTGGCAAATTAGTTTTCTACTATTGAATTGACGATTTAAATGGAAAAACTTGCCCTAAAAAAGTTGTTTGTCTCTTTGAAAAATGAGAATAAAGTTTTTGCTTTGGAGGTAATTCGCTACTTTCAAATTTGAATTTTAATACAAAAGGATTAACAATTAGATATTATAATCACGAATATTCAAAAAATAATAACAGAATAATGTTTATTTTGTTTAGAATTAGATAAGAATTGAAATTATTTCCAAAAATCTCTTTTTTGTACTACTGCGCGCAAAAAACTCAACTTTCTACGCTCTACTGCGTAGAAAGTACTTTTTTTTCAACAAAAATCTACAATTGTCATTTTTCAATTAATTAAGAAATTTAAAATTTAAGTTATTTTTATAATTAAATTTTTAAAAAATTTTACTATATGAATTATTCAAAAATATCGAAGGTTGATTTTTGTAAAAAATTCCTCTATAAGGAAGCAAAATGTTCATGAAATGAATATTATTTTCTTCTTGTTTCTACTTGTTCGTTTTTCTACTTTTATATATTTTTTTCTTATTTAGTGATCCCGTTCTTGAAGATTCAAGGCTAATCTATTTGAATGCGAATTATAAACTAGAACTAAATATCAGCATGTCATGTCTATAATTGCAAAGTGCTTAATTGTGAACCTTATAATAGGAAATAATAAGGGGCCGTAATTACGTAAGGCTTTAGGGAGGGAGGGGGGTCTAATGAAATCTTACACTCTATGTTAGTTTTTATTTTTTACTATATAAAAAATCTTACGTAGGTGGAGAGTTAAAAATTTCTAAAAATCGTCTTACGTAATTTGTGTACAGTCCCTAAGTATAGGTAAAATGAAATGACTTTCATTGCTATGAAAAAATGAACAAATTTTTGGAAAAAGCATTCATCTTAGGAAATACCATCTACGAATTTATATAATAAAAAATACACAACATTTATTTGAAAACGAATTTCATACAAAAAAATATGTTTTACATATAACATATACATATGTACAATGAAATCTGTTCTTGAATCTCTTATATCGTTAGGAACATTTGATTCACTGAATTTATTGTGAAATAATTTTATATAAATATTTTTTTTTTCAAGTTACCTTAAATTTCACTTTAAGAAAATTTTTGGCTAACTTATAAAACCTGAATCGTCGTAGCGCTTTTTCCAAACTGTATCTTTTAGATACGAACCAATAGAGTCAATTTCTAACATATTTTCAATAATATCCTTAAAGCCAAGCTGACTTGCTATAACGTATTTAAATTCCGTGTCACTCAAATGTGCCACCAGCATATGCATGTTCATTGTCATTGACTTGGTAATGTTCTTCTCAAGGCGATATCTGCAAAATTAAAAAGAAATCATATTAATCAACAATGTTTTTCTGTTTCATTCAACAAAACAAATATATAATTCTATTTATTTATTTTTTGTTTCTATAAGCAAACTAACAATTTATTCTTGTTATGCACGCAGAGAATTTGTTTATTAAATTTTACAAAACTTTTTTGTACTTCTAGATAATATATCAATTCACAAAACTAATTTTGTACAATGTACACAGCAGTTTTGTAAGATTTATGAAAATTTCAGGACAAAAGAAAAGTAAGTACCTATGTAGAAATGTTGCAACTAGATTAGTATTAGTGAAATTTTCTTATAGATATTACAGAACCGTTATGTATACATCATATGAAATTAATTTTGTCAATTGTATCCAGAATTACGAAAAAATCCAATAAAAATCCAATAAAATAAGTTTTGTAAAATCCAATAAACTTATTTTTTGCGTGTGCAAAAGATTTAAAGCAGAGCAATGGAGATGGAAAAAGGAGATTTTTTTTTATTTCACTAAGGAGATTTTTCGGTTTTCTAGAAATGTGTAAAAGAAATCAGAAACTTTACTCCTCTGTGAATAAATTCATCAATTTTTAATCTCTTTGTATTTAAAACTATTAGAAATAAAGGCCTTGTTACGAACCATATTCAAAGACTAATTGACAACATAAATTGACAGTTAAACTGTCCTCTTTGTTTAAAAACTAAAAGGCTAATTTAATGATTAGGAGAATAAAGACACTTGGCAATGAAAATTGCAATTAAATTTTATCAAAAAGTATTAAAAAAAGAGTTTTAAATGTACTAGTTTAAATTTTACTAGTTCAGTTTTAAAAAATGTCTTACCTTCTAACACAATCGTTGATAACAGATATTGTAAATCTGTTGGATGTAACAAACTCTTTTAAATACTTAGTTTCTCCTTGAAGTACACAATGATTATAAACAGCATTCGGCCAATCAACATGGTGATTATAAGCTCTTGAGACAATTAGAGTTTGATGAAAATTTAAAAATTGACAAATTGCTCTATCCACCTCTTCCTTACTTAAATTCAAAATGCAAGCAAATTGTTGATTATTCTGCACTGCATTAAATAACGCCATTTGTAGAGCTACTAGTTCAGTCTGGTGTGAACAGTGATTCGCCAAATTTAATTTATTGTCCTTAAAAATAATATTTAAATTACTTCAAGCTAACGAATTATCATAACTTAACTTGGAAAGATTAAATTTTATATTTAAAAATTAATGATGCCTCTAGATGATAAAATTCTAATCGAAATTTCAAAATAATATTATGTATTTTTACTCGAAGAGCAGTGCAAAATGCAGTTATCCAGAAAAATTGTGCAAAATAATTCTTATTCGAATTTCAATGCACGATGATAAATATGGATTTCTATGTAAAATAATGCTGACTATAAAGCTTGCGGTATAATAATTACTTAGCTCCTTTTTATGAGAAAATAATTTTAAGAATAATAATATTACTAAAAATAAAGAATAAATAATATTAATAATAATAAAATTAATAAGAAAATAAATAATAACAAAACATCTGGATGTTTTAGATTTTAATGCTCCTTTGAACTAAAACTGAAAAAATGACCAACATTGTTTCTACACATAAATCAAAATTTCTCGTTTCAAACTTACTTTTGAGTAAGTTTAAACACTAATTAAATAATAGTTTTATTTTAAATAATATTTTTTACCGTAAGTTTAAATATTAAAATTTGCATATACAAACCTGTAAAAAATACGTCGTAGCAAGAGTGAAATTAGAGATAGACAACTGCAATCTCTTCTCTGTTATTTCATTTCTCGTTAATTTTATATCCACTTGGCCGGAATTCTGATTCTTAAGATTCTCCTTCTTTGCTTCATTGACCATCTCATTTATAATTTCTCGAGCTTCATTTTCCCAAGTTAAAGCAATTTCATAATGCAGACGAAAATGAAGTGCAATTATATTTAACAATTCTTTATTCTCTGGACAGTAGCGCTTCACAAAATCAAGCAGAGCCATTTTCAAACCTGGAACTTTGTCTAATCCTTTTCCTAATAAAAATTCAAATTGATCATGTTCCTTGAGTATTTTAAAAACATAATTCATTTCCGTAAAACGACCAACACCCGTCACGAGACGCACCTGCAAAACGTATTTTATTAGAAACTCAACATATTGAAAATATACCTATATAGTAGCCTTTAATGTATAATATTTGTACTATATCTACCAGTAAACTCCAAAGTTTTAAATTTTGTAAAGCATTTGCCAACTGTTGACACTTTCTTAAAACTGAAGCAATGCCTTCCATATTACAGGAAGTTGTGAAACAATCATGAGATCTTATTAACAATTCCACCGCAATTTTTAGAGTAATAACTGTAATAAAAGAAATAGAATGATCTTAGTTAAATAAAATAACTCTTCAATTTTATTGTCCATTCTATAAATGTGACACTTCACGAGAAAAGGAATCTTAAGTGCAAAACAGGAATTTTACAGGACAAACGGTAAACGAGGAGACAAAGAATGCGATGCGTTAAGCACGTCTATCTTTGAAGCTTTATAACCAAAAATAGTCGAAAATTATGTTCATTTCATAAACATTTTGGCTTTCTCATAGAGAACAAGTTTTAAATATCAAAAATAAGGAAACAGTGACATCGAATCGATTCGTTCTCTATTATAAAAAATTTTTCCCAAATGAACAATCATAAAAAAAGTAATTAATGAAAAATGAATAATTTTAAAACTTATGTCATAAAATTGGAATTTCAAATGTAAAAAATGATTCATTTGTGACCCTTTCTCCATAAAATGTTGTGTGGTTGACGAATGTAACGTTAGAAAATCAACAATATTTTGTTTACCTTTTACGAACCCATGCATTGCAAAGTGCATAAAAAATAGTTACTAAAACAGTAGAGAACAATGATTTTCGCGAAGCGGAAGGCAGTGCCTCAAGCCAAAGTTTCAATTTTAACACGATTTTTTGTGATATCGATAGGATTATCATAGCGTCCAAAAGGAAAAAACAAGTTTCTGACTTTTGGAAAGAAAAGAGCAATTCAAGAACTGTAAATTGTTATAGAAAAATGAAAAATTATTTTTTGGATCTAAGGTCCCTTTTCTCGTAAAACGTCACAAATAATTTTGCAAATTAACATAAGCGCACCATTTCTTTTTTCACCATTAGAGTGTCCTAATAATTTACTAGCAATATCAAGTAATTTCAGTCCCAAAACTGAAGTATCTTTGGATAATTCGATCACAGAATGAAGACTAATATCTAAAGGGTAGCTCCAAATTGTCGAATCGTTACTTCCATCTGAAAAAATAATTTGTTTTTATTGCTAATTCATCTTTTTCAATACAAATAGCACTATACAGATTAAAGACAATAAATGCAAATTAACATTTAATAATAAATTATTATTTAATAATATTAATATTATTATAATTAATATATTAATAATTAATATTATTTATAATAAATCATTATTATAAATCACACTTAAGATTTAATGTAATTAACATTTAACACTTTAAAATATCCACTGTCAAAATTCGTATTGATTTTACCAAATTTTCTTGAAATTCCCAATACCTTCAACAACTCTAGTAATGGAAGCAACAATTTCCTCAGCTAAAAATTGAGCCACTTCACGACTTTCGATTTGATATGCACTTATAATATCTTTAGCAATTTCCAACGTGCGTTCATAATTACTTAACACAACTTCTTGTAAAAGCCTCATGGGATCATTAAGAATCAATAAAGCGTGATAACTTTTTCCTAAAATTAATGCCAATTTATAGCAAGTGATGATTCTTGTTCCAATAGTTATACCATTCTGAAGGCTTTTTAGCAGATTTGATAATAACATTAAACAATCTGATTCTTCTTGATTAACTGCATTAAAAGGTTCGCAACTTGCATGAGTGCCACTTGAATTTAAATTCGAGGTACACAAATTTACTGTAAAGACAAAAAATACGTTATTCATCATCTGAATCACAAATTAAAAAGAAAATTATGCTAAATCTAAACAGTAAATGTAACTAGAAAGATGAATGAATAAATTACGAGAAGAAAACGCCGGAAATATTGAGATTCCTTTATTTTTTAAAGTTCCTGATTTTAATTTTGTATTGTCTGTTTCTGAAATTAGCATTCTCTGCTGATCTGTTAATTCATATGGCGAAATTTCTCCTTCTGCTAAACTTAAAAACAGCATCAAAATTTGTAGATCCTTGAAAAAAAAGAATCAAATTGTAGAAAAATAAATGTGAACTCTTGGATTTTATGTACATAAAAGTCTGCGACGTGTACCTTATGTTCATAATTGAACATAGCACTTATTCGAAGTGCTGTACCCAATTTGCCAGAGTTTAGGAGTTTATTGATCAACAATTCCAATGAGGCTTTTTCTTGATTACCGTTGAGAGTACAAGTGATTTGTAAACTATTCACCTCAGACAATAGTTCCGTTTTTAATTTATTAAAGATTCCGTTCTCAGCCTCAATCTCTATGTTTTCGGGCCCAGCTAAAACACAAGATTTCCACATAGCCATTTCGGCTTTATCGCAAGTTTGCAAATCAGAAGAATTTTCCTTGAGAATCTCCAATGCCAGTTTTAAAATTTCAAATCTATGTTAATTAGTTTTTATTAAAGTAATTTCAACTTAGAGTAAGAGGAATAAATAAATAAATTTGAATTTTGTTTATTTAAATAATTTCGTTAACTTATTTGTGTAAATAAAGTAAAATAAAAATAAATAAACTTAGTTTTATTTAAAATTGATATAAGTGAAAATTAATCGAATCTAAATAATGAAAATTACCTTTCTTTACAAGAATGAACCTTTTCTGCGTGTTCAACAAAAAATTCTGCTGCCTCCTCGTAACAAACTTGATGTAATTTAAAATCAACAGAGCATTTCTTCCAAAAATTGGAATCGATAAAGTCAGTTCGTTTTTTGAATTCACTGCGGTACTGTCAAATTACAGAAAATTAATATAAATTAATTCATTATCATTAATTGATTTACTTTTAACTTTGAAAAACAAAGTTTGATTATTTATTATTTAAAAATTTTTATTTTTATTATTTAAAATTTTTTATTTTTATTATTTATTTAATTATTTATTATTCAATACTTGCAACTCGCTCTGAAGAAAGAAATCCAAGAAACAAAAAGGCAACTTTACGAAAGAAAAGAAAGAAGCATTAAAATTTGTTTTTCAAATTGCTAAATTGCTTTTTCTAATTACTTAATAGCTTAAACTATAATTAAATGATAAACATAGAATAAACACTGATTTTAATTTCAAATAATTATAAGCAATTTAAGCAGCCTCCAATTAAACGCTCATAATCCGAAAATAGGTTTTTAATTGATCCTTTTCTTCAGAACAATTTGTTCAATTTTTAAAAATAAAAATACTACCTGTGCAAGAATTATTTTTGATGTTTTCAAATTTGCAACTTTTGACAATTCTAAGGCACTCGCATAATTTTCTTTCTCTAGTAATTCGTTTTTACAGTTTTCAATTTTATTGGCAAAATTTTGCTCATTCTCAACAATATCAAAAGATAAAAAACTGTATGAAATATCTGTCTTTTTAAAGATTTTAATAATTTCAAGTAATGTGTGAAAAGCTGGAACATTAACTGTAAACAAATAAAGATTCTTTTTAATTTAACTGTCATAAGGATCGTTGACAAATTTTAAATTTACCTGGGTCTGAATAAAAACAAATCTGAAAAAATTGTAGTGAAGATTTGACAGAAGGCAGTAGAAAAAGACAGAAACGTGAAGACTGAATTTGTTCTGCGCTGGTCTGACTCTCACTTACTCTTTCTACTGTCTGCTGTGAATTTTTCCTGATTCTATATTCTAATAATATCAAATAATTGAAGAAAAGAAAGAATAATAACAAATAATTATTTTTTAAATAAAATTAAAAATTAATTTAAAAATGTTTTCTTAATTTTAAATAAAATCGATAATTCTACCTTATTCGTTATTTTTTAGTTTTACTACTTCACAATTAATACATAATATCGTACCTGTCAGATTTTTAGAAAATTCACAACTTGACAAAATTTCTAAAAATTTGATTTGTAAACATCTACTTGGAAAACATCTTCCCAAGGCAACTATAAGACATTTAATTACTACTGTCTCAATCCAGTAAATATTATCCAAATACGTTTCATCAGTTTCCCAATCGATCATTTTCTAAGAAAGATGCACGAATTCATATTAAAAATTTATATTACTAATTTTACTTAAAAAATAAGTTTCTAAACACAGCTTTACTACATTTTGTTGAACTTACATTACACTTGAGCGAAGAACAACTTGATATAAAATTAATTAAACTTATTTTAGACTTTTCAAAATCTCCCAAGCAAACGCAATCCACTAGAAATTCCGAGAAGAGTCTCAAAGGGTTATCCTGGAAATTTAAGTAACAAAAATGTATTACTAGAATATTATATTTTATGATTATGAATACATTATTTATTTTCATATTTTATTAGTTACAATTTATTTATTACAATATTTGATATTATTTACATAATTTAATCAATTAAATGTTGTATTGTAATAAAATAAAAATAAAATAAATTAAAAATAAATGGTATTGAAAAACTACCAATCAATCAATAAATTATCAATAAACTATCAATAAATTAAATATAGAAACTAATTTACTTACTGGCATGAAAATAGTCAGACCTTTATTGAAAGTGCTGATATATTTACGAAAAACTAAATTATTGAATAATTGTAAAACTTTACTCGCAGACCATACTTGTTCTTCCAAAGATTCTTTTGAGTTGAACAAAAAATCTGGATCTTCCGCAGAAACCACAAGCCAAAAATAACAATGTGTTGCAGCAGAAGATGGCTAAGAAAACAAAAATTAAATTAATAGAGTCACGGAACCCTAAAAAAATGAAAAAGTAATATTTTAAGTAAAAACTCAATTTACAATTGAATAACTCTTCATTAATTTTTGCACAAAGTTGTTACCTTTTTCCAAAAATTACACTGCACAGACTTTGCATCATTTTACAATAAAAACAGTTTTATAGATACTTTTTGTATTCTTTTGTTACAAAATTTCATAGCAATATTTTCATTAATTAATATTTTCATTGATTTTAAATAAATTAACGTTATTTTTTTAGACAATAGCGAATAATAACTGTAAATAATTATGTTTTACAAAAAATAAATTGTATTAAAAAAAATTGTATCGAATAAAGTTAATTTTTTGATCAACTAAAAAATGAACAGATTTACGTTCTTAATTTATTTTAAGATTTCTGTAAAAATATGAAAAATAGAAAAAAAGTTTTTCAATTTATAGAAGGCAGAATAATCCCACATTTAAAAATAAATTTATAGACAAATGAGATTTTTACTTCGTAGCAGGAAGCCAACACAGTAAAAATTGGTGCTTTAAGCATTCTAGAAGCCTTGAGTAAAGCCCTTGGTGGATCCTGACTTTGGTGGCATTTTAAAATAATTTGCCACAAATCATTGATAAATAAACGAGATCCTAAATTTTCTAAGGAACCTTCAGGAAATATAGAAGGAAAATCAAACAAGTTGCAATTTGTAGATGTCAATTCCCGAGAAACCTATTACAATATAAATACATTTAATATCAAATGAATATAAAATAGTAAATTTAATATTTAATAATAATATAATTATAATATAATTAGTTTTGAAAATAATAACAGAAAATAAATAAATCGTACTTGTTTGACAACAATTTTCTTATGAGCAGTATTTTCAGAATCAATAGACTTAACGTTAAAATCTTCTCCAATTAAATTTAAAAGATTAGAATTGTTAAACGATAATATTAAATGTTCTCGAAGATTCGGATTTTTGAACAACAGTATGATTTCTAAAATCTGAAAGAGATATGTAAAGATTAATGGACGATAAAATAAATAATTAATAAAAAATAAGAAATTGATAAAATCAACAAAATTTTCAGATAATATTTTCAGACAATATTTTCAGATAATAAATTAATATTTTACCTGTTCGGAAGGATAAGAAAATATTTCACTCACTAAAATAAATTCAAACCACAGATCGTGAGTTGCTAAAAATTTAAGGAAGGAAGAAGGAAGAGTATGATTATGTGCTTTTGCAAAACGCACGATAATATCCCATGTTTTTAAAGATGATAAAAATTCTTGTGTATTCTTGATTAAATTAACTGACAGTGTCAAATTGAAACTACTTTCTAAGTGAGATAATACTGTTATCAAGCTTTGTTGGTTTTTATACACAACAGACTCCAATAAACTTCCTAAAATAAAGAAAATTAATATGTACAAAGTAAAATCAAGTGTAGAAAAAGAAACAATTTTCTTTTGATAAAAAACGAAATTATATATAACGAAAATTTATACTATTTTAATGATTTATACAACAAAATTAATATTATAATTTACCGATAGAGATATTCAAGTTTTTTTGGACTTGATTAGCTACCGTGACATGAAGCCTCAACGTATCGGAATCAAAGCCCAATAATTCAATGAATGAAATGCAACTGCTGATAACGTCCAATTCATTTAAATGTCTTAAGGCAAAAATGTGCGTCGAGAGGAAAATCTGTGACTTCCTAAAATTGATACAAAATTTCAAGGCAAATGTGAATGAAATATTTAATTTTAACCCTCAAAGGTTTAACAAGAATCACTCTTAATTTTTCTTTTCCGGGATATAATTTTTGAAACGAAATACGTTTTTAGCGATCACTAAAGAACACCTTTACATCCATTTTTTCATTGATCAAACTAAGAATTGATGTAACATTATATAGGGTAAAACACCCAGTAGCCGACCACTGAATTTAAGTTCGACCACCACTTTTCAAACGTTATAACTTATAAGTTATTGTTAATTATTATCTTTTAAAATTTTTATCAAGAAGTAAATATAATTTTTTATTTTACTCAATTTGAAACAGTTAAACAATTTATTTTTAATCGAAAATAAATAAATGGCTGACTACTGATACTGGCCGAACTTAATAGCATTTACCCTAATTATTTTGTTAATTTGTTAATAAAAATAAAAAAGAAATTACGTAAGTAGAAGAATTCATCAATAAAAAAGAAGTTAATAAAAAATGAATAATTTGTTAATAATAGTTTCGTGTGTTAACAAAATTTCAATTCTATATGCATTTTCAGAGAAATTTTAAGAAGTATTTTTGTTTAAATAAATTAAATTTTCTAAAGATGAGGAAATTTGTGTTAAAGACGAGTGACACTCGTTAAACTTTCACGTTATTCACAAATTCAAGGGTTAATAGTCAATTATAATGCATTTATAATGTTACGTTTTAGGAAAGACGTTGTGTAAGGATTTATCCCACTCACGCTGAAGAATACTATATGCCATATTTGGCCTTGATTCTTTTAAATAATTCATGTAGGTCAATTCTTTTTGATGCCCATACTTATGAATTAAATGTTCACTTGAAAAATGTGGCATTGGCTCATTTTTCTGACGCCATCTGAAAACTAAACTTGAATCCAATTTTTGATATCCATCAAGAAGTTGATACATTGTTAAATTAGTCAGCAAGGGTCTTTCCTCAATTTCAGCTTTTAAAATCGGAAGCTCATTTAAAAGATTTTGCATAATTTCTTGTGGAATTATTAAATCTCCAATTGTTAGCCCTTCTTTTCTCGAAAGGATATTTTTCAACGTTTCTTCTTCAGATGAACTTTCAACACTTGATGCTTTCAAATGTTGTATTAAAACTAAAGTAAACAATATGATGTAATTTGATTTCAAAAATTCAAGAGAATCTGTAGAAATATATGAAATTGTTTCGAGTATTGCTTGTTCAAAAACTTGAACTGATTTATCATTTTCATTACACATTTTATTTAAAGCATCCAGTAAATTTTTAGTTGATTTCGGTAAATTATCTTCAAGTAAAGTCCTCGAGTGTTTTGCAGCTTCTAATTTCTCGAAAAATTCGTCTTTGTTTATATTACATGATTTCTTTGATAATATTTTATGAAATTCGGAAGGCGTTATTAAACTGCTAAACAGTCTTGATAAAAGTAATTTAAAATCTTTCTTCTCTTTATCTCTAAACACTCCAAACCTACGAAAATATAAAATTAATTTGTATAAAAACATCGTGCGTAAATGCATTTTCCCTCTCCAAAACTTGTTTTGTAAAAAAAAAAAATAATAATAATATTAATAATAATAATAATAATAACAATAATAATAAAATATCTTAAAAAAACCAACGTAAGTTATTAAATTACCTGCACAGAGAATTAAGTATCATCTGAATAACAGGAGTCATTGCATTTGAATTATCAATTGACGATATCATTTCTTCTGTAATTTTCAGATTAGCGAAATTTCTCTCCAGTTCATTCTCGTCGTCAATTTCGTTCGTATCACATTCAAAATTAATACTGATCCATTTATTTATCAAATCGATTCTATTATTTATTAGTAAATAGTTCCATACTACGTCATTAGATAATTTTTTTCCAATTTTAGGATCAAATTTATCAAAATACAGCTCAACGTAAATACACTGTTTTATGTAGGAAGAGAGATTATTTATATTCTCTAAGCTTTTGTGAGATATCAGCTCTCCGTCAAGACTGTTAAAAGTAAAAACGTAATAAAATTCAAGAAGTTGGTTTGGTTATATTTTAAAAACCTACTTGTGTTTCTTTTCGTACTCTTCTAACCAATTTATCATCTCCCAAGCTTCAAAGTATTCTTCGTCAAAACCATTAATATTTAACAAATGTTGAACCAGATAGTTTCTCAACGATGGATCAGTACATTTTATACACATTGTGCAAATAAATTCAGCTGGATTTTTACCCTAAAAAAAAGGTACTTTAGACCAAGGATTAGAAAAACTCTTAAATTAATCTTATGATTAAATAAAGAATATAATGAGTAATAAAGTAAATAATAAAATAAAGAAAAGAATAAATAATAGAGTAAATAATAGAATAAATAATAAAGTAAATAATAAAATAAAGAAAAGAATAAATAATAAAGTAAATGATAAAATAAATAATAGAATAAATGATGAAATAACAAATAATAAAAAATAATAAATGAAAAATATACTTTTAAGAAAAGAGACTTGCCACATTTCTCAAAATATGAGAAGCTTTGTGCACTTGTCGCTTGTTGAGCAGTTCATTCACCCAAATTTCGACTTCGTTAGAAAAATAAGTCTTTGCCGCTTCAGCAGAATATCCTCTTCTATGACTCAGAAATTGGTAAGCAAGATTGATGTGTAATCCTTTTGCCGAAGCTTCTCTGACAACTTCCCTGTCGCCCGAGGCTCGCCATCCTGACCATACTCCGGCTAATTCCCCGGTCAAAGATTCGACCAGAACTCCGCCAACGGTTCCTCCTTCCATTCTTACACTTCATCGACTTCACTGCAATTGTTTTCCTAGAAACTTTAAACTTTTTCTTAAATCTCCTATCGTTGAATGATTATAAATTTTCAATATAAACTTGGAGATATCGATTTAAACAACAAAAAAGAATGATAAATCACTGCCACTGAGTGACCTACTTGTCATTCACAAAACAATTGAGTAGATATCATTTTAAATAATAATAATAAAGTATGAGACAAAGTACTTTTAGCAAGATTAGTGCGATAAACGTTAAACAAAGCTAAGTCGACAAATTGACAAAAATAAACAAGACAATCGTGTTAGAAGATTGATTTTATTGTCGCGAATGTTTAAAGTGCATTAAATTAATATATATATATACTTGACAACTCTTTTTAAGGCAAAATGTATTAATTTGCATTTTTGCTGAAGTGACAGTTCATAAAATATGATATCTGGTCTATAATCTATCTGAAATGACATGTCAGAAATTACCCTCTTTTCAAAAAACAAAGTTTCAATAGACATTAAACTTATATCAAATATTAATTACTATATTTACATCACTTTATTTTATAGTTCTTCTTGGTTTGTGAAATGTTTTTGTTTTAAGCAAAGAATTTATTTTACGTTATGATTGATAGAAGGCGCTGTTGATGTTATGCAAAATTTGACATGCAAAGGCAGGAACTTTCTGCGCAAAAGCAGGGTTGCGCAGTTACGCGTAACTTGAAGTTTTTACGTATATTACGTAAAAAAATGTAATATACGTAAAAATTTTATAATAAATGTAAAAAAATATGTAGCCGAAGCAAAAACATCTTTGGTCGAAGATGGACTATTAAAAAAATGTTAATTTTTCGTATGATCTTTAAAATTTGTCATTCAATTTAACAAACTTAATGATAAATCAACAAAACTACAAAAGGCCTTGAAAAGATTAAACGACAAAAAACAGAAAAAGGAGATGCATGCTTTAAAATGTTTATTATGTTAAAAAACCTTTTAAAACCTCATTTTCCCTTAGAGATATAACATAGAGTAGGTGACCCAGGCTTAAAACTGATCCTCAATAGACCTTTTCATTTCGCAAAGTTTTTAGTGCGCAGACGTCAAAAATGTCGGCCCTAAGCATTAGAGCCAAAATGACAGATGACATGTTTTCTCTTTTACTCCTTCATGATAAAATTTTCTATGACCGAAACAAATGAATGTTACGCATGCGTATATACTTCCGACTTGAAATGAAAAGGTCTATTAGAAAGATAAAGAAACCACGCAAACGGTACCCTATTTATCTCTCTCTACCACGCATCAAGCGAGAGAGATAGATAGGGTATGTACAGTACTGCTCAGGAATGCCTTCCCTCTGGGAAGGCTCTAATTTGACATGTCCGCTCACTTTCTATTGTTTTTTTACATTAGTCAAAATTAATTCTGTAGAATGAAGTAAGAAAATAATAGAAAGTGGGCAAAACATGTCAAATTAGAGCCTTCT
>WNHD01000720.1:0-51822 GCA_011057455.1 Ganaspis sp. Gsp50
GTTTACTTGTGACTTTTCTTTTAATGATCATATTTCGGACACTATTAGTAAGTCTCTAACTGCTCTTGGTTTTGTCACGAGAAATTCGAGGAATTTCACAGATCTGTCTGTACTTAAAGCTCTGTATTTCTCATTAGTCAGATCACAATTAATTTGTAATTCCATAATATGGCTTCCCTATTAAAAGGAGAATTTATTACGCCTCAAACGTGTGCAGAATAAATTTTTGCGATTTGTAGCGTTTCAGCTTGGCGTAACACGAAATAGAAGTAATCACGATTATTCTGATTTGAGACATTTATTTAAGATTCCAAAAATCTCAGACTGGTTATTGTATGCTGACATGCTTTTTTTGTATCGCGTACTTAACGGACATGTGGATTGTCCTGCTATTTTGTCGAAATTTAATTTCTCAGTACCGCCTAAAAGATTAAGATATTGCGCTTTGTTCAAAGTTGATTACCACAGAACAAATTATAGAAAAAACTCGGTTATTAGCAGATTAAGTAATGAAGCTAATCTACATTGTACGACTTTAGATTTTTTCAACTTATCTTTAACAAGTTTCTCTGCTCAGCTACGATCTCTTTTTCTGAACACCAATATGCTTGAAACCTAGCTATATTCAGACTATGTTCTCTTATAAAATTGGATATTCCAATATATTTATTATTAGTACAATTTGTACGAATGGGCATTTTGTTGTAGCCCGTATACTTTATAAGAATAAAGAATAAAGAATATAGCACCTGCAAACTTTGCTGAATTTGACCGAGTAAAACGGTTACTTATAAACAACTTATGATTATAGATAAACGTGTTATTCGGATAAATTTAATCAACAGAAGTGTGCAGGTGCTATATTAGCAGTGTTTTGGTTACTTTTAATCGACCCAATTTCAAAGTTCACTTTGGTTTTCAGCGAGGGAATTCGGAAAATGCGCTCATTTACGTTAATTTCATATATGAATGTTTCACGTCAACTTTATACGATTTCATTACCGATGTGATTAAAAACCACAGTAAATTGATACAAGGGGCTTTAAGCTTATCATAATTTTACATGCATTTTAGAAACCCTGTATTCATGTATAAATTGAATTAATAATAATTTTGAATCGAACTGTTTGCAAGTTGAAGTAGATGAGGTACAAAATATCCAAAACATAAATGGTTACATTGTAGCATTATATTTAATTATATTTTATAAAACTGCGTGATAATGATGACGCTTTTTAAATAATTACTGTAAACCATCATGAGATATACATTTGCATTATTCGAAATTAATTTTCTATTGTAAATAACTGTCAGACATAGAATTCTACATTCTGCGATCTCGTTATGTATTACAAATCATAAAGCATCATGTTTCAACAAACGATATTTTAAAGCAAAGCAAAATTATAATGAAATTATATTATTAAATAATAATTAAATTAATTTACATTGTGTTTCAAAATTGAAACATCCTATTTTCATGAATTGGGAATTAATAAAATTTTATCATACTCATCATCAAAATGAATTGAAATAAATTCTGTACTCTCGTTAATTAAAATTTATACTCCATATATTGTTCCAGAATTACTTTTTGATCACAAACATACTGTAATTGCTAATATCCTAATCTATTCCTACAATAAATTAAATAAAATTATGTTAAATTTTTTCACCCTTGAATAATAATAAAGAAAACGGTTAAAAGTTTCAAACAGATTTTTATTTAACCTTCTTTATCTTCATAACAATTTATTCTACTCCAGTTTAAAGGAACTAGAGTTTAAACTATAATCTTTATAATCCATTTAAACCGATTTCTGAATTTTGTGAATTGTTTCTTAATTAAACTCTATCCCTTTCGGAATCAGCAATGCGTCCGTATGAGAAATATCAACTTCGTTACCAGTGGGGATTGGTTCGTTATCACAATTTTCTGCAGTTCACGAATTCTCGATATTTGCAATTGTTCCGAAGAGCTAAATACTAATTAGAAATTTGAGCACTTATTGTGCGGTCAGAAATGGTTAGACGTCATCGTTTCGCTTAATGCAAATTACTTAACAGAGAGGTATGGAACGTCGAGTTCGAGGATTCAAGGACGTTTGTCACTGTCCAAGTACGCATTTGCGAACTGTGTATTTGCAGGTCGGATGGCATGTGAAATCGAGGAAATCCAATGTCGATTCTCGTGCGAAAATTCTCTACCGGGTTGCAATAATGCATTGAACGGCATTGAATTAATCTCAGCTGGGGATTAAATTACACAGCTCTACGACATGTGCCAATAAATGGTATGTAGTGGAGCAATTTAGAAAATTGGACCACAAAAATCCAAATCGGTCATCTTCTGTTCTAATTTTTTTTTAAAAATGCTTTGAAGTGATCAAATTTGCTACGTATGTCAAATCGGACAGTGAAGTAGATTAATTTTGAATAATGATTATTTATCGCAGATTTTTTCGCAGAAAGAGCGAAAAGAGGTCGTTGAGTACGAGGCTTAAGGATCAGACAGCTTTCGGAAATTGGACGAGTGCTAAAAAATTCTCCCTGGTGACCTGCTATTTCTCAAGAGCTCGTTGCAGAAAGAGCGAAGGGTATCAAGGTTCGAGCACATGGAAGATTTTCGAACACTCGTATCTCCACGGGAGTGGGGGTGAAATAGAAGAATCTTCAAGTAAGTGAAAAGTGGTTTGCTTAAGGAAGAAAGAACAGCGAGGGTCAAGAGTGAGTAGAGAAATGGGTTAAAAAGAAGAAGAACGGAAAATTGAAAAGAAAGGAGTTCTAAAAAGGATATCACAGTGTTTCGCAACTGTAAAGTCACCGAGCGAAAAAAGTTTTTCAAAGCCGCTTATAGCTTGCTCTCCGAAAGAGTGACTATCGAGGGTCCGTCTACGAGAAAAGACTTTATCTAAGAAGACTTTTAAAGCAACCCCTATCGTCCATCGTGATATCGACTTTTACCCTCCATTTGCTCTCGGTCCATTCATACACGGTGACCACTTTGGCGTATCTGAAATTGTTTTTCCTATGAAGGATTACATAAATAGAAGAATACGTATTTGATTGACGAACAGATTCATTCTCTTTGTGCAGAAAGGGAATTTTAAAGCCGGTTAGATATTGTAAAATGGAAGAAATAAACCTCAAAGAAAGAAGAAGATACAAAAGGATCGGTCAATTTAAAAACATATGGACTTTTGAAAGGTTTTATCCCCCACCACTTGATGTGACTCTATTGCTCTTAGCCTCATTGGTTAAAACAATCAATTTCGAACAACCAATTGCGCAGAGTGCGAATCAATGTTCACAACAATCACAGCAACTCCTCAGTAGATATAAAATCAAGGACTGAACGAGAAGAAATTAAATGAGACGATTCTACATTCAACGACAAATCCTTGGAGGACCAACAGCAATGAACGAAATTGAGAACGTAAACGTCTCAATAATTATTAGAAAAGCTTCTAGGACGTACGCGGATATGATAGAAATTAGCTAGACGAATTTCATTCAAGAACTTTTCTTATCGTGAAAGAAGTAATGGTGGAAGTAGGGACTAGTCACCTTTCTTCAGATCTTGTCAAAATTCAGTTTTGGTTTTTGGCAAATGGATTTCTCTATTTTGAGCTTGCAATTGTGTGAGTTGTTGTTTACCAGAGACGAGCTCTCGAGAGTAATACACCGAACAAATGAAAGAGAATTAAAATAGTAAAATTATATAAATGAAATCTGGCCCAAATTCTTAAAAATTGTAAAATAAACAAGTAATTATGTAGTGATGAATTGATCAAAATATTAATAAAAACTAATTTTAGATGCAAGATAATCGCTTTCGCTTTCTGAATGTTTTCTAGAAAGTTTCTCACGAGCTATTCCTTCTGAGTATTCCTTCAACTTTTCTTAAGCATACTAATAAAAGTGTCTAAAACTAGTAAAGAGGTACCCTTCTCAGCATCACATGTTTCCGAAAACATGTGCGTTTCGGAATGCGTACCCTCTCCTTCGTACCCTTTTTAGAGGTGACAAAGGACGAGGTCAGTTACAACATCCTCAGTTCCTCTTTTGAAATCACAGAGAAAACTGCTTTTCCAGAATTTGCGATTACGCTCTTGTAGACGATCAATTCTCTTAAGAGTTTTTGTTTCTCTCTTTTCGTGAACGGTTTCGGGTTTGATTCAACGCAGTTCAGTATCTTTCTCTATGCTTGTATTCAAATCTTGTAAGTAAATTGGTACTTATTTTCTATGTTTGAGTAACGTTCTCAGGACAAGTTGAAACCGCGTTCGTAAGATTAGAGTTCAACCGCCCCTTGTTAAGCATTGAGTTAACCCGCTGAATCAACAGTCTTGAATCTTAACCGCTATGAGGAATTGCTTTGAATTGCACCGCCTTTGAGTCGAATCGCTTTGAGTTACACGTCAGTATAACCCGCACGCAAAAGTATTGTTTTGTGGAATCATTGCATTTATTTTTTGTATCAAATTGTACTGAATCATACGATACCATTGAATCTTTTCAATGTGACAAGCTATATTGATTAAACTACGGATTTCGACTGAACTTTAACCAACGATCTCACCGTCATCGGAATTTTCTTGTTTTTGTAATAAACGCTATTTTTATTGAGATCATTTCTGTGTTTAGTGATTTATAGTTGCCTACCTGCTTTAACAATGACGAACGACGGTAATTTTGTGTTCTTTTTTATTATTCCACTCATCTCATGTCGTTATTAATCCACATAATAAAATTGCTGAATTTGTTTATTTATATTGAAAGTTTAGCTTTCCTAACTTAGTAAATTCGTAGTAAATGTCTGAAAATTCAAATTATTAATAGATTAACTAAGAGATTTAATACAGTGACTTACAGTGAAAATAAACAATTATTAATTATTATCTTTAAATCCTTGGGTCATATTATTTAAACCTTTTATAAAATCCACCGTATTTAAACAAAAAAAAGTTAAATTTAGTGCACGTGAACATACATTGTAAATCAAAATTTGTCTGCCAAGTTGATCACATCCGGATATGATTAGGAGGCGGAAAGTAGGAATAGTTAGGTTGAATGTTAATTTAAAAATGGGAAATAATCGATTTTCAGTTGCGCTAAAAATATTTGTAATGATATTTTATTTCGCTGAAATGCTGGGGCCAGACCACAACGAGGAAAACGATTAATCTCTTGTTTGAATCGAAATGAAAAAGTGCAGAGAAAGGTAAATATAAAACCGTAAGTTAAAGCTGGAATGAGTAATGGGAAAAGCGTAACGGATGAAAAAATGTTATCCTTCTTTGACGAAAGACAGAAACGACAAAGCGAATAGTCGATTATTTGTTAGGTACCGATTTACAGTACGAATGATAGCGAAAGGAAGCAGAGAATGAGAGAAGAAATGCCGTGGAGACATAATGAAAAGAGTGTAATAACCAGTGGACCCCGTGTCGTGCTGTAATTTTTCTCTGTCAACCCTTGCACCATCCACCTTTCTATACGCGAAGAGTAGGATGGTTCGCAGGGGAATGGGTTTTTCACATCATGTCTACAATAAAGCGCAATATCGACATGAAAAGTGTGGGGACTGAAGACGGAGTGGCGCGGTAGTCGAAGGATAGCATTCCTAGGGTGGACGTTGCCTGAACAATACGAGGATCGGCTGAACTTTCCACTTGATTGGTGGTCCGAAACGTCGACCAGAATCGAAACAGGTTGCTGCTTTTATTCTCGTCATATTTTATTTAAGCCCATTACTGCACTTGTACACAGCTTGCTCTCATTTTTTTCTATCCTGATAGGAATTCATCCATAAGAAACACAAAAATGCCTTCAATTGAAAAAATCGTTATCAAGATGATCCAAATTATTTTGAAGTTCAAGTGGATTTAAAGTTGGACGATGGATTTAAAGACCCAAATATTTTAAATTTGTTTAGATCAAATAATTCTAAAAATAGACTAGAAATAATTAAATCTGTCCGAGGATAACAAATAAAAAATAATTACAGCTCCCCTGTGTTTCTATTTGTAAATTCCCTTCATTAGAACCACTTCGAATTTACAGTTTGCGTCAGTGAATGTTACATTTTCTAAATATTATAAATAGCGCCTTTCATTCCCTGTGCTCGTAAAACGCTTGGCTTCAATAATTTTCGCAGAAAAAGACTTTCAATCCCAAGAAATAATTTATTCAATACATATTTGTCGTGCGCGTCGATTCCTCGAACGGGAAAACGATGGCTAATAGTTATGACAGGAAAAGTGATTTTTTTATTGAGTTAATCTACAGCTGAAATGTGTTGAACAGAAAATAATACATAAATCATATATAATGAAAATTATGTACATATCTTCTGATTATTAATTTTCAAACTTTTTGCGGATATAGTTTTTGTAACTTACGTACTTCAGCGACAAAAATAGATAAGGATTTGTGTGTTTACCTGAAACAAACAAAAAACAATAAATATTAGTGATGAGTATTTTCCCAAAAGATACATTAATTTAAATAGTTGTTAGTTCACTGTAGGATATGAAAATAAAATAAAAAATGGGGTCAGGGAGGAAAGAACTTTAATAGGCCTAAGATATTCACCCTGCCACTTGGAGATATTAAACTCGATAGGTCGTTTTTGATAGAGCATTTTCTCGTAGCTTTGCCTTTAATGTGTTTTTTATCCCCTAAAGAGTAAAAAGCCGCACCTCACTTCCGCGGTTCGATCATCCACAAATCGATTACCTGTCATCGTCAGTATCTTCGATTTTATATTTCGCACCCGTTTCTTTCTCATTTTCGAAACTAAAGACGAGTCAATTAAAAACAATTTCAATACTACAAAGAAAAACTAGAGCAGCGTCACGTCATAACGTGATGTATGTAATATTTATATAACTAAATTGTATGTGAATTGTGAAAATTGAAAGTTAAAAAGTAAAGAGAGAAGAAGATCAAGTGCAGTCAAAACAAACAGTGAGTTCATCACACTTAGGGATTCGTCACCCCTCAAAGTCTAGCATCAGACCGTCTAGAATAAAAATAGTATATGCAAAAAGTTACATCAGATGTTCAACTCCTGAGAGCAAGCGACTCCTCTTTTTACCGAAAACAGGCTAATGTGAAAAAGAAACTGAAAATGATTCTTCGAGGGTCACCCACGCCATATGAAAATGAGCTTTGAGAATTGAATCGACTCGGATCTAATTAAAAGGGTGAATTTTAAGTATAAAAGCTGTGGATTTCTGCAAAGTGGTCAGTCCTCCTTTGCTACGTGAAACCTCTGCCAGTCTTCTTCGCGACACACTGCTGATCAGTTCTTGAAAAGATTAAAGACTCAACTCTTTGACATATACTTTGGAACCTGTTCGAGAAATTGAAATCAGAAGGACTCGGGGTTCAGAAATATCTCAACTCGTTATTTGATGGAGATTAATAATTAAATAAATACCGAGTTAATTCTTCATCAAAATTACCCCTTCTATCAAAGTAAATGAACTTACTAGACTTTAAGAAATTCTTTCTATCGGTGTGAAGTGAACTTTAATTCGGATTTGAAGGTAGTGTTAATAGAGACTTTGACCCATTAACTCTTAAACAGGATCACTTCGTTACCAAGTGTGGACAATCAAGGCCTGTTAAATAAAATTCTTTCTACAAATGCGGAGTAAACATATAAGTGGTGATATTTAACCCTTTCAACTGTTGATCACGAATATCCCTCTTTCAAGTTATTCAAATTTAATTAACTCCCATCCTATTCTTGTTTTAAAACACTGTGAGGATTAATCAAAGTGAAACCCTTAACCCTTCTATCGCCGTCTTGCAATTTAATCCTTAGAAATATTGGATTGTAACCGCCTGAAGAAGTCCACCTACCAAGCGTTTAAAACTGCATCCACTACAGGAATCTTAAAGCTTGGTTGCTCTCTTAATAACCTGACACCTAGACGATCATCTGCAGTATTCTTAAACTCGGAGGGACCATAAATATTGAAAGGCATTGACCTACTGAGGAAGCCTTGAATAAAAGACACAGCTGCATTTCCCGCTTCTTGTGTACAAAGTAAGTTGATTATCTATATATTATGAACCAAGCATTTTTACCCAAATCCTTATTTCCCTATACTAACTACCCGACTGGAAATTTGTGTAAGGGTCACATAAGAGCCTGATATGGTTGCCTGACAGAAAGCGTCAGGCCCTGATGTTAGAGGTCACATAAGGAGTGTGACGCACTTGTCACATGAGGTCCTTATAAGGCAACCGGACGGAGACCTGATAAGGCAACCTGATGGAGACCTTATAAGGCAAACTGATGGAGACCTTATAAGGCAATCTGATGGAGACCTGATAAGGCAACCTGATGAAGACATAATAAGGCAACCTGATGGAGACCTGATAAGGCAACCTGATGAAGACATAATGAGGCAACGTAATAAAGAAGCTTTAGATAGACCTCATAAGGCAACCACTTACAATCGTTGTAAGGTAACTTGATTGAGACCTTACAAAGCATTTATAGTCTTGTTTCAGTGGAATTTACCCCTCCTCTGGACAAAAGGACTCAGAACTGTTGAACCAGGATTTTCTCCCCTCTAACTTATGTATTTATTAAAATAAATATATGAAACGTATGATCAATCTCAGTGGATTTCTAGCATGTCCCCTTAGTTCAAGGGAACTTAATAAATAAATTATTTAATTACATTGCGTCCCTCCAGGACGTAACAGCAGTTTCGATATTTTATAAGCAACATGCAAACAATAAAAATAACCTAAGATTCCCACTGAAATAAATCTTCAAGGAAAACAATACTGAAAATTGCATAGGATTAGACAAAAGTGAAAGTAGAACTTCACTTTGCTCAAAGAAGGAAGTGAAAAGTGGAAAATAAAAAGTATGATGTAGAAAAGAATGAAAAATAAAAAGTACTACTATTTGCACACATTTGTGTGCACAGAATCTAGTAATAAATTTGTGAGAAGAGGACCAACACTAGAGATGGTTAGGTAACTCGTACTTTGAATTAATTACTTGTCTACGTTGTACAGATGGCAGGGATTACATCATGAAAAGGGTTTTGCACGCGCAAACTCTCGAATACAACTTCCGGACAAACGATTGGCTTTACCTTTGACGCTCACATTAGTCACCAATCTTCTCCAGCACCATTTTAGCCCTCTCGTTCCCATTCATATAACCTTGAAACTGCTTTCCTATCATTAAAATCTTTAAACAATTTTAAAAATCATAGAGTTTAAACAAAAATGTCCGGAAACAATGAATTGGGAAAAAAGTGCCTAAAAAATCGAATTGAATTAAATTCCAAGAAGTAATTAGTAAAGTGAATTCTTCTTTTGCTAAATCATCGTTGAATCCGATAAACTCTCCAAATCTTGGGAATATAATTACTGCAACCTAGTTGTCTCAATCTGGGAACTCTCTTTTCTCACGTAATGAATAGGAAATTCCAAAACGTCGGCGTCGCTAACATCAGGAGATTGCAGTTGGCCCTCCCTCACTTTATCGCCACTTCCGAACTGATTTTGGTAATTGAATAATCAATCGTGATCGAAGAAAGGGTCATAGAGAACTGTAGCCCGCAATCTCGAAGCGAAGAGTAATGTCCTCCAATCGAGATTCGATTAAAAATTACTCAACGACCATCAGTCTCGTGTTACCTTATATTTTGCAGACATATTTCTCTTTCGTGCGACTCATTTATCTGTGTGCGTTACAGGGTTCGCGGGAAATGAAGAGAGATGAGCGTCGATGATACGAGGGTTGATGACAACACATTACCGCGCCCTACAACCTGTTAACTTTGCTTTCCGTCTATCTAGACACTGCAAAACTAGGATATTGAGATTAATTTGAATAATCAGATTTAATTAAAATAAATGTCCAATTTATTGTTCTTTAAATTCAACTAAATGCGATTCAACAGAATTTATGGGTTTTAAAGTTTGACCGCGATTTTTTGCTGTAAAGAAAAAGAATCCCGGAATTATTAATAAATTCATTCCGGAATTTCGACTTTTATTTACGTTAATTTGAAAAGTCTCACAGCATATTGAAATTGTCAAAACATTCATTAAAGAAATTAATGCAGGAAATTTAAATTCGTTGCGGTTCCTGCTTAGAGCACGAAAAATATTCCTGGAAAATATCTTTCTGAACTTTTATGCGAGAAGCTATTATCATTAATATACGGAGAGATTAAGAGCACATGTTACGTCCCGTATCATAACGAATATCCGGTTGCAAAATGCGCTTGTGTAGTGTGCTATAACCATCGTTATGTGGGTTAATTCCCTCTCAGTAATACATAAATGTATTATCTCATATATTTTCAATTACCAAGGCTCACATCCCTGAAATTTCCTCAGTGAAGGAAATTTCCGCGCGAATTCATCCCTCTGGATCGAAAAATCGATTATCAGATTTTCCGAGTAGCAAGATTTAGAGCGCTCTCGTAAATTCGTGTGTGAGACTTTATGTAGGTTACGAGGTACATTGAAATCTGAAAAAGGAAATTTTCGATAAACACTGACACACATTACTGATTCAATAGCCAAAAGAGGGTTATGGTTTATTCAGGCGACGCGAATTGAAAACAAGCTTTGTTAATGCGACACAGAAAGAGCATTTTGTAATTAGGGTCGTCAAACTTCACATTCAGTCTAATAATTTGATTACAGTGATCAATTAGATATTGCGTAGGGTAGTGGGAACGGGAATTTCAAATGTTTGGATAATTTCAGTGTAATTAAACGCTAGTTGCACTAAAACCGATGATAGTATAGTATTTGAGGGAGTTCTTGAATTACAACACATGGATGAGACGATGTTTAAGTCTGTTGTATGCAATATTTTCCCTAGCAATTAAACCCTTGTCTTGCTAAAGTCAGTTCACCTGACAAATTTTTACACAGAAAGGGAACACCCTCAGATATGAAAACCAGGAAATTTTGGATAGAAGTCATTCCTTTGCGAATATCCGAGTCTATCCCACATTCTGAAACTTTCAATACACGTCAATGGTAACAGGAGAACTCGTAGCTAAACTTGCCACTAAAGTATATGATAATCAAACTGAATATTGGAAGTCAAGTCTCGTGGGAATGTCAGTTTTACTGTGAAAATTATACAAATAATGAAGTCCTTCACGAATAAACGAATCACGCCATCAGTCTTTGCTCCAGAAACTTTCAATATACATTGGTAGTTGCAGTAAAGTTGAAGGACTCCTGGTAAAACTTGATAGTCAAATGAAGTGTATTCGATCTCGATGATCGAACACACTTTATTTGACAAGATTTATTTATAAAGAGAATTTAAAAGTGATCCTTAGAAATTCATTTGTCAAAGACTTTATGTTGAAGACAGGAGAGGAATCAATTCTGTTTCCTACACGGAAAGACCATCATAGGTTAAATGACAGTGCGCCATCTACAGTTGAAACAGGTTGTACTAGCACGCTTAATGACAGTGTAGGCACGGGATTTTTCGGTGCAAGCACCAAGATTTGACATGTACACACCGCCAAAGAACGTTACAACACCTAAAATCAAGGAGTCCACTTTTCGTCCACCTTGTTTTCTTGTGCCGTCACCTTCTTTTCATGTGCCGTAACCTTGTTTTCACGTGTCGACACCGGAGTTTACAGTGTAATGGTCTTTCCGTGTAAATAAAATCTGTGTTCTTTAAGAAAAACCGTCGACCTGCACTTCTCGAAGAACTATTAATATTTCTTTACTTGTATTTTGTTAATCAAAACGAATTCTGTAAAATAGTCAGTCGGTACTGGAAGAAAAGCAAGAAAAATGTGTCAATCATTCCAGAAAGTAGTTCCCGGACATTTCAAAGCAAGGGAGTTCGTCGGCCATTTACAACACGCAGTGGCGCACCCTGTTGGGCACGAGCCAAACCAAACGGACCCGTTGTGCGTGCGCATCGCCAGCTGAGGAGAGCTCTCAGTGTGATTCTCTGGTCCGGCTTCAACACCTCGTGGCGACTATCTTTTTATTCTGTTCCTTTGGCAATTGGGTCCACCCGTACAATGGACTACGAGAAGATCCTGGCGAAGTTGAAAGGTTAGTGCCTGGAACCTTCTGTCTTTGTACCTGGCTTGGAACATCGAGAGTTTTAACCCAAAATGTGTGGCTGTTTGCCGACCGACGTCGACATTTTGGGACGCCGGCCGGCTAACTATCACCACGTGGGCTTGTCCAATTCTTGATTTGCAATTCCAGAAGTGCGGATTCTCGACGGAAAGTATGTTAATTAAATAAAGAAGCTTTTTTATAGTATTTTTACCAATTAAATTCAGCGTATATCTTTGATTTAATGTGCCAGTGTTGTACTCATCCTGTCTCCCGTATCGACGGTACCCGCGACCAGTAGTTGCGTCTCTATTGCTCTCACATCGAGCTGGCTGTGAGTAGTTCGTGGCATCGAAGTTCGTCCGCGGAGTCTGGGCAGATAAGATAATCTGCCTGGCGCCCGGGAAATGTTCCCGAAATTAAATAAACCGTCTCCGTGGGTTGTTCACGGATTCAAAGTATGGAACCCGTTTGTCGGTGCCGTCGACGTCTCCATCACGGTAGTGTTCTTTAGTTAGAGGAGGAAAAAGCACTACAATGGGTATCTTTATAATATCTTTATAAAGGTCATATTAAATATCATTATTCAATGAGTTCCTGATCCTTTAGTTAAAAAGCATCTGTTTTGACAATAAATCCAGAACTTTGTCAATTGAAAAGTGATTCCCGACAAATATGTGCATTAATTTAGAGAAAACTACATAATAGTAATGGATAGTTTGGTTTCAACAATAGTGTCAGCGTTTAACACAACAGAGATAAAGGTGAATCTAATTCTGCTTGAGATGATGCTTCTCGGATTAAAATAAGTCGACAATGACGTGTTCGAAGATTGAAGCTGAAACGAACCAGTATTATCGATCTGGTGTTAAGTCACAATGAGAGTGAATCAACTGAATCAATTTCCTCAATTGACGTCGAGTAAATGATATGTTCCACAGTTCAAGTCAGTTATTGCATCTGACAATCGTACACGGCTTCGTTAAGTAATTATCAATCCATCATGATTGCTGTTAGAGCCACTTGTCATACAGTTCTTTTCCATTAACGATGATTCTATGATGAACATACGGTCACGTTGTAAACAGCAACTTCCTCTACTTATAATCTTTACAATCTTTACAATTACTTTCTACAATTGTTTGACCAGCTTAATTTTGCTAAATGGTATTTAACAAAAGGAATTTGAAAGTAAAAGTACTTAATCTCTGTATTAGCGTTAGAATTCTTCGCTTCGTTTGCACGGGCCAAGATGAAATCCTCTCCATAAACGAATAAACGAAAATGCAGAAAGTGCAGATAATTGAAGTATTTTCTGTAACAGATCGGGTAAATGATGGATGTTCTTTAGAGTCTGGTGCTTTAATTACAATATCGATAGCTGTCTAGACGTTATACAAAGGGTGGATGTGTTATTAATCGGCAATTACTCAACCAAGCTAATTTAATCCAAAGCGAACTAGCGAGAAAGTCATTGGGCGAAGTTGCTGAGAACGCCTCTGACAGGATAACGGGATAAGTGTGACAACTTTGGGTTTCCATTAAGGGGTGAGCCGGTGAGCTGCGGGTCGAATAACATTTTCACTGAAATACAGGAAACCAGAAGCTTCCACGAAGTTTGTTGAAAACGATAGCCTGAATGCGTAAAACCCTTAAATATCTCATCCCGCAAATTCTGCTTCCATTTAGTCTCCACGGGCCAAGATGAAATTTTCCTACTTAGAGGTTGTGTTACTCGTTTAATATTTATGGGGTTTAAATGTACATACCGTGGCTTTAAGGAGATTAAGGTTCATTAGAAGGCTTTAAACAGATTAAGTTTTATAAGGAATTCTTTCAAATAATATGAAACGTTTATCTTGGTAAATAATGATGGAGCCTTGACATTAACGCAACTGGATAAAGTTGTCATGAGAATTAATAGAGGCTGGTGAAATTTGCATATGTACGTGGGATTAAATTTGACCAGTAAAGGGTTAATGCAAGATGTCGCTTTGCTCGGTTAGCTGGCCTGCCCCTGCTGATTGGTAGTAGCAATTAACGTCCCAACCTGATCGTAAGGGCCATGCACAACGCACCAACACGGAAGTGGTCCAGCTACATAGATCATTGTGCATACGCGCAGTGGTTAGACAGCCCAGAAGCAATACTACAGCATGCAGCCTGCGGTTTCAATAGATGCCTGGACGTTGTAACGGATTAGCATACTACCAGTCGCCAAGGAAACCTAGTTGGGTTTAGGCATCAAATAATACAGTTACATGTCCGAATCGGACCACTCTGCAAACGAATAACCCTGCCTTTTGACTGCAACTCAATTCTGCTATCTCGGATTCCACAAGAAGAACAACCACAAGTGAAACGATTGGAGATATTCATATTCTGCGGAAACTTCATCTAATGTAAACACCTGGGACACCTTTTCTCACTGTTGGGAAATAAATTGTTGATGTCATTGACTTTTAAGACGATATGTAGGAACAATTTCATGATCCGTATGCTGTTTGAAAAATTTCTTCGGTTTCGATCTTGGTCCACCACCTGCAAATTTTCCAACTACAATGAAATCACAGTGACGAATGAAATCAATGCACTAGTAGCTCCGTTAGTACGTCATTAGATATATATATATATATATATACCCTCATATGTTGATCATGACAAAGATTTTATAGATATCGTGATAAATCGCAAATGGGTTATCTGCCTGGTCATCCAATACAACAATATGGACTCTAATTTTTTCGCCAAAGTTCACCCATTTGTTATTTATTAAAGTCGAACAACAGCTGATAGAACATGATACAAGGTATTAGGAGAACGTTTTCTAATATGTTTCTCCTATTTCTTTCTTGACCTAACTATCAATATGTCAGTTATAACCAAAGGAACAAATGATAATGTTAATCTTAACGTTTAGGTTACTTGATTAATTTTTGTATAAAATGGAAGGTTATTTATTCAATTTCATCATATTTATTATTATTTTATTCTCTTTCCAATAGTACGAACAATAAGTTAAAACTAGTTAAAAATTCCAAACAAAATCAATACCTGAGAGTACTAAGTTATTTTTGATAAAGACCCTTGCAAAGCCTTTAGATTCAGTTAGCGTAGATATTAAAGACAGTTAATAAAAGACGCTCTTAATTTTTGAAAAGTTATCGATTTCTAGGTGAGGGGAGAATATAACCATGTCATTTAGATTCTGTACTTGAGCAGTAGGGAAATTTCAGCACGATGGAATTTTTTATTACGGAAAAGAGGAAATCCGGTTTCGCTAACGAGGGTGCACACCTTGTCATTTGTATGCAGTCATCTGTCCCAGTGAACTCCACGGAAAAGGTGATGGTGTAAGAGCAAAGCATCAGTCGTGGCCTCATATTGAACGAGTTAGCGATACGCTAACGATCCTCGTTGCCTTGTGCTGAGGATATCTAACGTAGAAACTACGACAGATAACCGATGCAAACAAGTCTGGCATGTTCTGGATGACGGTACGTTGTTTTACGACGCTACCTATCTCTTCCTATTTCCGTCGACGTCGAGGGTTTTTAGAGATCCAATGCGCTGATCCGTATTCGGCACACAGAATTTGACCTCATAATGTGGCATCATTTTTGCTTCAAATGCACTTGTACGCTTGGATAAAATAGTATAGTTGTGCTTGGATAAAGTGCGTGTAAGTGAAAAGCAAATAATGCCAAAAATTGGTACATTTTGTAAGAATTTTTATCTTCCAGTGAATCTCATTGTCTTCTTAGATTTGTTATAATCTTGGAAACCTTAGAATTATCTCCTTAGATAATAATAGATCCTTATATCATAAGAAAAAATGGACGTGTTAAGAATTATAGGTTGTAACGCGCTAAAATTTTATCGCGTACATGATTAATTATTATTTAATTTGAACACATAAATTAATCAATATGAAAATGAGAGTCAATCATTCTAGGCTGCTGTGTCAGCCGAATTAAAGCTCGGCGAATTGTGCCATTTAAATTATAATTTTCACTTTTGCTATTGTCTGACCTAACCTGAAAAACTCGTTACTTCACTCGCTTCATATTTCCGTTAAGATTTAACTTAAATCAAGAGATCTTCTATATTGTCTTCACCTTCTCTACCAACTTGTCAAGCCGGCGAACTGTGACAACCTAAAGGTTACGTAAACTGACTATTCCTTTTTTTTACAGGCACTGAAATATCTGTCATCTTGGCGTCTTCGTGAGGCAAAGTCGCCTCTTCACACACCTTTTCCTGAGTTCTCCGATGACATCTCTTTCTGGAACTAAGTGAGATCGTCGCTCTGGTACTCGAATTTTGGATGTGAGTCCCGAACTTCACAGGAGTACCAGAAACATCATCAGCTGCTGACCTGTGTTTACAAACTGTCAAATTCGCAGTCGTCGCAATTTTGAACTCTAGGCGACGTAGTTGCGACTTTATGATCAGAGTAACCGACCGACCACCGATTAATTTGAACATTACGTCAACAGTCGGTAACAGTGCGAGTTCCAAAATTCAACACTGCGATATTACCGCCGTGAGTTCACGAAGCAGACTCTTGGCTTGAGCCACGTCACTCTCATCTTGATGTTTGACTCGACATGACTGCTAGTGCCAACCCTCTTATTTCGGTATCCTCTCTGGCAATTTGTGCCTTAACAATTTGTATAAAAATGTAATTATTATTAATAATGATGGGACGCGGCAACCTACAAGGAAGACGTCGACTCGCAGGTGAGCTCCTCCACAAAATTTTGACTAAAATGAGGGAGTGGTCTCCCTCTAAATCAGTGAACTTTTAGAGTCAGTGCTCGTGTGTTTTCATTAACAATCTTTTAATTAAAATCACTATTCAATTTTGATTATTTGGGCTTCCTGCCCTTGAATAAAGTATCTGTAGTTTGTGTTTAAAACAGTGTTGTTTGCATTTATTGTTGCTCCTTTCCCCGACGCTCTCTACGTAATATTAAATTAATTGAGTTTAGTTAGGCATAATATTTAAAAGATTAGAATTAAAGGAAAGTAAAAATAAAGTAATAATTTCGGTATATTCGTGTTTAGCTATTTTCCCGATTATTTCGCCAAAAATAACTTGGCGCTTGATTTAAATGTTAAGCTATTCTGTAACCTTTCTATTAAATTAATAAATTAACATTAAAAATTAACTTTCAAAAATAAAAGAATTGGTTAGAAGATATAATTCGTGTCGACTCATTACATGTAGCAGGTTATCTTGTAGTTTACGAATATGACCAGATTATATATGATACTGTAAATTTTATGGAATTACTCCTTTTTGATGGGTTATTTAGCATGCGTTTAGAACGGTATTAGGGAGAATAACTAGATTTTTTAAAGAGCCTTGGGAGCACTAAGAAAAAGATGTATTATGGTAAAAGAATTTATCCCTCGGTAGTGAAATGTGTAAGTAGATGAATTCATCAATCAATCCGAGTCAATGTTTCAGGATCATTTTTGAAAAAATGAAACAAAAATCTTTACGTTTCGACAGTAAAAAAATAAACAGTAAAAATGATCCTGACACATTGATTGATGAATTCATCTACTTACACAAAAAGAAGTATTGTTTTCAGCAATTTTTGGCTGGAACGATAAGTGCAATTTGGACTGATTTTAAGACTAACTTAGTCTTGTTTTTAGCCACAAAATTAACTGATAGTGTAAACGGTTTAAGACCTTTTTTTCTGTAAGCAAACACACTTTTTACAGGCGATCAGATTGTTAATGATTTTTCGATTCAGCTTTTCTTTTAACTAAATTGTCATAGATCATTCTGATTAACAGCTAGAAAATAATGTCATAATTTGTCATTTTAAGTTTGTAATTTTAGAAAGAGAACTTTCTTTTTTGGCATTCTAATCCAAACAGCATGTGATGCAAATTAGGTTGAGTAATAAAGAAGAAGTTAGTGGTGTGGCAATAATAAGGTGTAGTAGTTTTGCTTATGTGGGAAAGTGTATAAAGGACTCTTTAAAAGTTTGCGTAAGCTTAAAGTCAAACAACTCCAGTGCCATCTGCATTATAATCTAAGAGTTCTTTTCAGTTCAGGAGTTACATTTCTCTTTCTCCATCCCTCTCGTTAAAGAAACTTTCGTATTTGCACCCTCTTCAGCTCACTACTACAAACCCAGTATCGACCATGCCGCACAGTTAATTGTGCAGTCGCAGCACTTTCCTTTCTAATGCAATAACGCCCAGTATCAACAAGTATTTTGCAATTTTACATAGAAAGTTGATCAACTGTCGATCAATTAATGTGAATTCCAATTGCGAGGTTCCGAACATTTGATTTAAGAGTTTAGATAAAAAAAGAAGTAAATGTGAGCCGATTCGACTAAAACTTTGGAACCTTAAAACACAGGCGTATAATAAAAGCGAGTCTTGGAGTAATCTCACGCATCTGATCTTTCAAGAGGCGTTAGAAGGGTTAATTCACATGTGAAGGGCGGAATTTTGCGATGACAGTGACAAAGTCACCCTGGAGATTGTTGGAAAGGCACGACTTTCGACATCCGGAGAAGATATACGTGCGAAATCGCATAGTCAGAAAAGGGTCGTTGAAGCACGTTCTATCATCCTTTTGGTGGCGTCACGATGACAGGCGACAAAGTATTCCATGTACGTGTTGAGCGTGGGGTGAAAACCTTGTAAACAGCTGAGGCAGCATCCAGCCTTTGATGTGAGTTGTCCTTTCCACGTGCGATATCTGCAATACAGATCGCCATAACCAAGAATGGCTGTGGTTCCAGCTCACCTATCGTTCAATTCTAAACCCATGGTGAGTGTGTTCACAATGAATGTGGTTGTGCCAAATCGTCCGGAAAGATAGCAACGACTGAAACGCACATTCACCCAGGATTGAGTGCGCCTCTATTTTACGAGCGTATTACCACCGTTACGGCTTTCTTTAGGGTCCCATCCCGGAAACTGAGCGAGTCACACTTTGTTTCTAAAATTGAGGACAACCTGGTTTTTTACTGTTTCAATCATTGTCAATGATGCGCCTAAGATTGTTTCAATCGTCTTCAAATTACTTTCACCATGAAGAATAATATGAACATTCTGTGACCCATGTTCGTTGCCCTTATTGTTAAATAAGTGCAGTGAAAGTTATTTTCGATTTAATTATCGAAAAAGAAGATTGATATTAACCGCATGTCACCGGTCACAATATTGTGCTTGTATCCAAAAGACGGGCGATAATCAAAATCGTGTAGAAGAATTGAGAGTGTGGGTGAGCGGTAATTAAATCAGCTATAGCTGTTTCAGATAGAGGGTGTTTCGAGCTAAACTAACTTTTAGCGGATGTCGCGACCGTATCAGCACGCAAGCAAAACGGATGTCACGTTGGAGTTTGCTTTGCATTAACACTTTCCTCACAAATTCGTTTGAATTCATTCTAGTGCGAAATGTCACATTGTAGATTATAAACTAAAGTAATATAAAATCATGGAAATATAGTACTAGTGCATCAAAAAAAGGGGGTTCTCAAGTAAACTTGCACGAAATAAATAAAATACGAAAAATGCGTGATAATAAACTGAGACAATTTATGTTACAAATAGGTTGTAGACTGAGTAATAGATAACAAGAAGAAAATTAAATGTTAGCATTAATTGTGCTCGGGAAATTTCCTTTCTCGCCAGAAACGTTATTTCGTTTGAGTGCTGACTCAAGGTTTCTTCGCGTGGTTTCCTCTTCAACGTCCTTCAGAGACGTGGTTAACGAATCCTTTCTCAATTTCGCACTACCTTCGTCAAAACTCACAAGGATGCGCCAAATATGAATTTTAATCAGCTTCGTTAAATAACAGTTCCATTACAAAGAGAGTTGCAATTAAGAACAATCTTTTTTCACAAAGTGTTATTCTTCCCAAGTATTCTCTTCTACTTTGTAACAAATTTACAGTTTAAAAAATAAAAGAAAACGAAATTCGTATATGTCAATTCAATTTATATAATCTTTCATAAAATTTTGTGGTTCGAACACTTGACAATTCTGTCGCTTCTTACAAAATAGATATCTACACACACACACAGAAAGAAACTATACGGAGATAAAATTTAATAATTATGTGACTTGGCCTGAGTCCAATTAATATTTGCGTATTTTGTCTTAAGAAAACAATTAAAAACCCAGTATTGGAGAAATCAATGTGATTTCTTTACAATAAATATGGTATCGTCACTCACCGTGCGCGTTTATTTACAATTCCTTCCTCAAATGGAGAACGTTATATCATTTAACATTTACCGAAAATATTTCTGAGTCAATCTACAAATTTTTTGTTTGATGAGTTGACGGCGTGGTGATCTGGATTTCGATCCTGGCACCTCTGTTGAGAATGATATTAATGATCGTAGATATATATAAATATCAATAGACTGGATTATCTCGTAAATCGGTTCCACCGAACGATCACCAGTTTATCCTTGGTTTAGATAAATGCTCACCAACCGCTAATATATAAAATTCACAATTCAAGATAAATACATATGAAAAATCACACCTCAATACCATAGCAAAATGTAATAATTACCTCTTTTGGGCTTCGGATACACTTATTGGCCTACGTCGCGCAATGGACTCTTCCGATCGCACACTCGCGATCAAGAGTAATTCTCCCACGATTCCAATCAGAATGAGATCTCAGGCCACACTAAACTATCCCTCAATTTGTCAAATTTCATATTCGCCTCGACGACGACACATTAACAGCAGGTGCGTAACTCGCCACTACCGCGCCCTTACAATTGGGAGGACTGAATTTCTAAAAAACTCAATTGGCAAATCAAACTTATAATTATATTAGTTTTCCTACAGATGTCTTAAACTCTATTTATGATATACATAATCTAAAACATCAAAATTTTGTTGATAATCTTAAAAAACGTTCTGTCAAAAAGTTCAATTTTTTAAAAGGACAAATCTTCACCAAAGGATATTAACCCTTTTAATGCTCAACCTAACTGGTTTTTGAATTTATCAAATTGTGAAATACCAAAAAGTGTGGTCTGCCAAAAACACACAAAAATGATAGTCCATTAAGACCTGTGGTGTCCACTATTGGTTCTCCAACTTATTTCTTTTCTAAACATTTGTATAATATCCTAAATGACTCAATTTCAAATGACACTTACATAAAAGTTTTGATATTATTGACAAGATAAAAAGTTTTGTTATTCCGAATGACCACATTTTACTTAGCTTAGATGTCGCATCTTTATTCACGAATGTTGGTTGTGATCATGTTCGTGACTCTATCATTAAACGTTATCCAACAATTATGCAAAATATAAACATTCTGTTAGATGATATAATTGATGCTTGTTTATTTCTTTTTAATAATACTTTCTTCAAAATTAATGATAAATACGGCAAATATACGGTACACCCATGGGCTCATCTATTTCTGGTTTTTTTGCAGACATAGTTATGGATGACCTTGAAACAATATGTAATAATAAATTGTCTTTTAAACCCATCTTTTTTTATAGATACGTTGATGATATTATTACTTGCATACCAGCCAATAAAATTCGTGAGATGATTGATGTTTTCAACAATTATAATGACAGGTTGCAATTTACATATGAGACAGAAATTTATAACTCAATCAATTTTTTAGATGTACTCATAATTAAAGACAACAACAGACTTATTACTGACTGGTATAAAAAACCTACTTACTCCGGACGTACAATTAATTATGAATCTAAACATCCCTTTTCTCAAAAAGTTGCAATAGTCTCGAATCTTGTTGATAGGGCAATCAAGCTTTCGGATCAAATGCTTCAAAAAAACTACCCTATCGAATTTATTAATAAATATATTAAAAAACGCTTATGTTCTATAAGGACTGATCTAGAAAATTCAAACAGAAACTCAGTTTATAGGATACTACCGAAAGTTTGTTTGCCTTATGTTCCTTGTCTGTTTGAAAAAACTTCCTCTTTGCTTTACAATTATAATATTTTGACAATTCCTACAATAAAAAAAACAATAAAAAAATGATTCATAACCTTATAGAAAAAGGGAAAGATAAAAGTAAAAAATCAGATATAACCAATGTTGTATATAAATTAAATTGTAAAAATCACCCTGTTTCTTATGTTGGTCAAACGAAAAGAATGATTGGTGTTCGTATTAACGAGCATAAAATATCAAAAACAAATGTTGTTGCTGATCATAAAAATCCTTACAAACACGATTTTGACTGGAATAAATTCACTATTCTTGATCAAGAAAGTTCATTTAATAAAATTTTAGTTTCTGAGATGATCTATATTAATCTTCAAAAAAAGTCTATGAACAAAAAAGATGACACATTAAATCTTAGTAATTATTATAGAAATTTTCTTAACGATATTAAATATTCATAGGCACCGTTCTGTATTGATTCACCTTGACATTTATTTTCCTTAATTGTTTACTTGCAGTGGGGATAATAACTTGATAATATTCAATTACGAAATTTAATTAGTTTTCATTTGTAATCGAGAAGAAAACGATGTTTTTGAAGAACCATCGCTTATAATTTATACCATTTTTTAAATGTTGTTTTAACCAACTTTTCTTCGGTAAATATTATACTTATTCACTAATAGCATTTTTATATTTCAAATTGTAAATGATTTTGTTATAAATATATTTTTTTTTAATAAATTAGTTTCTGATGAGGACAGCTGTGCTGCTGAAACGTAAAAGAATTGTTTTATAATTTTGTTTACAACCCTTGACTCGGAGTGATCGCTAAAATTCAACTTCTTAATACACAGAAACATCAGACCGTCAGCTAAGTGTACTAATATATTATATTAAAATTATAAATCTTCATAAACAGGGATCATCGCGGAAACGATTCGATACGAAATCGATTCGTTACAGAGCCACATTTTATCGTATCAAGATACGCATTGTGAGAACATGTAGCCTTCAAGGCTATATGTTTTGAACCCGAATACGAATTGTCAACCAGGCATAATCGGTTGTGATGCGATCCTTCTACTGATTAGGATTCGTATTAAACCCGAATACAAGACGACAATTGCCGTCCAATCACTCGAATGTGATACGATCTGCTAACTAATGAAGAATTGTGAGAAAACCTATTTAATAGCGGGAAAAGGAGAAAGAATTTTTTTATTTCTCCGTTTAACTTATTCATGTGAAACTTTAAGAAAGGTTCATAAACAATTGTTACATCAGTAACTTTTATAATTTAATTAATCGTAATATTAAAACATAATAATTTTCTTTCTTTTGACACGCGTAAAATTTTATAACATAAAGTCCAAAATCGTGACAAATAGACTTCTGAAATACAGCTTAATTAAACATTGAATTATAATAGGTAAATTAAAACCTTAAAATAAGTAGTTTAAAATGTAACTTCTAACGCCAGCTCATAGAAGGGCAAACAGTTGCACCTTTAACCTTTGTCGCATTCAAATAATGATGAACAATATTTCTTAGAAAATTGCATCATGTTTTGAAACACTAAGACAGAAGCCTATTTCGATATGATAAAAATGCTAATTTCATAGTATATAAACCCCAGATTTTGTACAGCAAGACAGTCAAAATCGTCTCGCCTATTAGTCGAAATCGTCTTGTCGTTTAGTCCTAATCTTCTTGTCAATACGTAAGTCTGAGAACATTTTAATATTGTAATGAATCTGTTCTATTAATTGTTAAGTTTTCTTGTCGTGAAGACTTACTCGTTGTTGATAAAATCCATGTATTCGTGTCTTAAAAAATTGTATTGACAACTGTAATTAATTTGTGTGACCATTGTACTATTTTATTGGTGAAAGTTTATATTTTAATTTGAAACTCTAAATCCTATTTTTGACATTGTGAGTTTAACCTGGTCTTCAAGATCAACCTTTTTGAATCGAACATTAAAAAATCGTGAAACTTGTGACATCAAAACAAATTTGGAGAATACGAAATTGTATTTAAATATACAACCAAGAAGGGTCTTTTCCTCACAATAGCAGCTTAAATACAATAGCCACGGCCGCTGACCCTTTCACTATACACCCTTACTACATCTTGCAAAGGTAATTAACTAAGATTCTAAACTTATTATCATCCTACCATCTTCGAACAAATCATAAATCATACTATAATTTTCTAGATTCCATGTCTCTTGAACAAGTCACTTCACATCAGAGAACATTGTAATTTCAATAAAGGTTAAATGACAAATGTCTAAAGTAGTTATTTCACTTCCGTACACCTTACCCACACTGTTACCCACCGATAGATTTTAAAATAAATATAATATAGTATTTTATGTCTTCATGACGTAACACAATATTTGTTAAAATAGCGAATCTACTTTCAAAGTCAATTGACAGCATATAAATAGTGAATGAATAATATACTGCAATTATTGGAGTCTGACTAACAAGAATGGAAAAAAGGTGATTTATTTTACCTTTCAATCACAGGAAGAGTTGGCTCTCACGATTCGATAGGAGATTTAGTTTTTAAAGCGTATAGTAGACACACTAATAAGTTGAAACCAGTCAATTAGAGCGGCGTCCACCCTAAGTAAACACTTGTGAATGTTTGAACGACGCGGAAAGGTAGAGTAGAGACTAAAGACAAAGAGGTACGTGGACGTGGATGAAGTAGAAAGAGGAGATAGGGCTAACAGACTAGAAAAGGTGAGGATGGGGGAGGAGGTCAAAGCGTGAAGTCGGAAGGCCTTTTACCTCAACGTTTTACAAACGAACCGGACTCAGCGTCGTAATTGCCTTCTCGTGCAAGTACCAGTATTTTTCACAACCTCGTGTACGAAATCTAGCTGAGACTTAAAAGATTTGCAAGGCTTTCTTGTCAGGATCACTGACCGTCTCTCGTGCATCTTGAAAATTCCTGAGTTATAAGCCATCTCTTCTTTTATATCATGCCTCGTTCCTTCACCTACGGAAAAGGTGCATAGGTCAAGAAGTGCGGAAAGGATCGTAAAATAAAGCCGGTAGTTTCTGCTTTCAAATCCACTTTCTTTGCGAATAACGATTTTAATATATATAAAGTCCTAAAAATGCTTCGTAGATGTCATTTCAAAATTCTAACTTAGTGAATATTGAGGAGGAATTTTAATTAAAGTAAATATAGGTCTTGAAGAAATGCTGGGTGAAAACTATTTTGTTGACTCAACAAAATTTCGCGGAGAGAAAATAATTCAGTAGCCTCCTGCTAAAAATGAAAGCACCTAAAATGAAAAATCCTACCCAGGAACTTACACAAATTGCAAGGTTTCTTCTCACTGCCTCTCTCTAGACAAGAGATAACGCTACGAAAATGGTTGCTTGTTTCGAAGTTGACGGCGCCGACACTGATCTCAGAGATTTCACACTTTGAACCCACGATCTCCGATTATTTAAATTCTGGGGTACTCCTTCGGGTGACTGTTAAATTCAGAAATCTACCAGGACTCCGTTGACCATCGGTTCCGCAGGGCTCGGACTACTGTTTTTTTATTTTGTATACATGAATGATATTAAATCAGTTTTTAACACTCATCGTTTCTTTTGTTTACAGAAGCATCTTAAATCCTTTAAATTAATTGATTTTTTTAAATTTTTGTAAAGATTTACTTGAACTTCAGTAGGATTCGGATCGTCTTGATGAGTGGTATAACTTTTCGTAATATAACTACCATCAAAGTACTCTATTTTGCTCTGATTAGATCCATACTTAAGCATACTTCAGTAATTTGGATGCCTTATTATACTTATCATTTGATCAGAATTGAACTTGTGAAAAGTCTCCGTTTTGCAGCACGACGATTGAATTTGCCTTTTGACAAATCCATAAGGTGGTTCTTGGATAAATACAATCTTTAAACCATGTTTCTCCAACTAACAAAATATCAGTATTATATTTTTGAAGAAAAATGGATATTACATGATTCAGGATCGTCATTACCAAAACCTTCATCTGCAGAAAAATTTCTTCTTTCTCTTTCTTCATCTTTTCTTCTTTTCTACTTCTCAACTCATTTCCAGATTGAAAAATGTAAATTAACTGATTAACGTAGACTCTGATTCATTATGTTTTTAAAGGTACTTTTTTCTCATGATAAATCATAAATAAACATATCACCATAAAAGTAAAAGACGCGCTTTGGGCAATATAAAAAGATTGTAACTCGTGCGATCACGTTATCTGCTACATGAATTTTCCTGAATAGGGAGCATTTTGATATTCAAGATGTGTCGGAACATCTCGAATCTGGTCAGTTCTGTCGCAGTCACGTGTGAATAGTTCTGATGGCAGTCCCAGTAGATCGGTAACGTGCCAATCAGTGCAGTGGGATTTTCTGCACTCCACTGCAGATGATCGATGTCGATTCACCACTGTAAATCAATCTGAACTAAGATGATGTTTTGGAGGCGTATATTTACAATTTGAGTCCACAATTCCACATGTCCGTCCACATTGTGTACATATGAGTAATGGTCATTTGCATAATTTCCTGCCAGAGTCACGTCGGACGGCCATGCGTGTTGCGTGCACGTGCTGTACGTGCACGAATGTCCAACTTCACGCGTTCCGTGTATAGTTATCTCTCGACAACCTCCATCCGCTTTATTCAGGTAGAAGGAGGAAATTAGATTTCGAATCTCGACGGTGCATCATCTCCAAAAGCATCTACTAGGTAGTACGGAATTCCACTCGTAGCCGAAATTGAGTATGAAATATTCATTGGAATTTACGACCCCAAAGGTTATATACTAAAGAAGAACGAGGTGAAAAGCCTTTTAGGAGACGTTCGGAAATTTTCGAAAAATCATTTCTTATTCACTTTCCCTGCTTTATTTGTTTGTAGCAAAATATTCATTATGTCGTACATTCATAAGATTTGCACGTCTTTTTTTAAAATGTGTTATTTTATATGTAAAAATTTAGACTCGATCCATGGAAGGTAAAAAATACAACAACAAAATTGCTTTCTTTTTTTGTTGTATTTTTTACCTTCCATGGATCGAATCTAAATTTTTACATATATACAATTTCGGAAGGAAATTCTCTTATTTTTCAAAATGTGTTATTTTGATAATAAATTTTAATAACTTAATATATTAAATAATAGCCCGTAAATGAAAAATAAAGTTTTGCAGCTCGACTCCGAGCGCAATTCGACCTCATGGTGGACTTAAAATTTGAATTACAATTCAAATTTCAATTTATTTAATAATAATAAATGAAATAAATTTTCATTGGCCTATTTCAGAGAATTCTTTAAAATTTAATTTAAATGAAATAAAAGAGTGCAGAAAGGGAAATAAAAGAGATTTTAAAACCAGATTCGACGCCATGTTCACAAAAAAGATTGGCTTGATGACAGCAATAATATTAAATATTACTTATTGTTACATGATTCATGAATTTTGTGATTAGTTTATATATACATAATAAAGTGTTTAAACGGTGACCAAGAAAAAGAAAAACTATTATTATAACCTTAAAAGAGGTACATTAAATTATCTCATCTTAGTCTTTACTCGAATTTCCCGTCGAAAAGAAATTTCTGTTCTCTTTCAATTCCAAAAACAAAGTGGTCCGGAATTTGATTGATTTAATCATTTAATTTGATAATTTAAAGCTTTCGTTGCTTTTGTCTCCTTTCCTCTAATTCTTCGTCTCTGTCGGTTGGTTCTAATTCCAGTTCCATTTATCGAGACTATTTGAAATACTTTGTTAAAATGAAACCATCTTTAGTAGAAAATTAATTAGTTTACTAATAAGAATTGATACAATGCTTAAGCTATTAACAACTTTCGTTGCAAAAATGAAGTGACTCCACAAATGTTAAAAAAAGCCGTCTGGAACACAAATGGTTTGGTTAATCATAGCCAAGAGTTAAAACCTTTTATTCAAAATGAAAACTCGGATATTATACTCACATCTGGGACTCATTTTTACAAGAAACAGCTACTTGAAAATTCCTTATTATATGATTTACAACACGGAAAATCCCGCAGAAACAGCTCATGGAGGAACAGTAATTATAATTAGAAATACAATAAAACACCATGAAATAGAAAAATTTAAACAAGAACACATACAAGCAACAAAGATTGTTGTTGATGATTGGACAGGACCAATAACATTTTCAGCCATTTATTGCCCCCAAAACATACCGTTGGAAAAGAAAAATTTTTGGAGTTCTTTGGTACGTTAGGTGCACGCTTTATAGCTGGTGGTGATTATAACGCGAAGCATAAAGAGTGGGGCTCCCGCCAAAACAATCCAAAAGGTAGAAAACTTTTAAAAGCTATATTATTTCCTACAGCACCTCTCAACAGGATATCCAACGTATTGGCCCTCAGAAAGTAAGAAAAGTCCGGAACTTCTTGACTTTTGCGTTACAAAAGGTATATCGAATAACTCTATGGCAGCAGAATCAAGCTTAGACAGATTTGCGAAAGTTTAGAGAAATCTTATAAAATAAAATATCCATTGCAAAACTCTTAAAGACCGAAGAAGATATAGTAGAATTTTTTACTAACTATTGCAGAAGCTTGTTGGAAAGCAACAGAAACTTTTGTAACAAAATCTGGTATTTCTCCTCATTTTATTAAACAATCAATAAAAGAAAAACGAGAACTCAGAAAAATGTCAAAATACGAGGTATCCCGTAGAAAAAATACATTTGAATAAAGTGATGCAAGAGCTCAAAAAATTACTTGAAGATTTACGTAATGAAAGTTTTCAAAGCCATCTTAAAAGTCTCACTCCTACAGAAGCAACAAATTATTCCTTATGGAAAGATACTAAAAGAATGAAATAAGCCAAAACAGGCTATTCCACCTATATGATCAAAAAATAGAAAATGGGCTAGATGTAAGAAAGATAAATCTGTATTATTTGCAAATAAGCTTAAGGAAGTATTCCAACCACATATATATCAGAAAATCTGCTAGAGGAAGAGGAAAAGATTGAAGAATTCTTGAATTCCCCCCATGAAATGTATTTACCTATAAAACTGTTCAAAATTAACGAAGTAAAGACCATAAATCATCGTTACCTGAAAAATAAGAAAGCTACTGGATTTGATCTTGTCGCTGGAACTATTTTCAAGAAACTACTAGATTGTGCATTAAAACTAATAACTCATTTAAGCAACGCTATTCTAAGAGTTGCCTATTTTCCTACAATATGGAAAAGAGCACAAATAATTCATATTCCTAAACCAGGTAAACCGGCAGACGAAGTTGGCTCTTATACTCCTATTACTCTGCTACCAGGACTTTCGAAAGTTTTTGAAAAATGATTCCTTTCCCGTTTACAAACCATAATTAAGGACGAAAACTTAATACCTGATCATCAATTTGGTTTTCGTCAACAACATGCAACAGTTGAACAGGTATGTAGAATTGTGAACAAAATAAATCAAAGTTTAGAAGAGAAAATAATCTGCATTGCAGAATTTTTAGACGTTACGCAAGCTAAAGACGCAAGATAAAGTCTGACATGAAGCCTTTATAAAATTAAACTAAAATTACCTTATAACTACTATATTGTTTTAAAGTCTTATTTATTATATGGATATTGTCAAGCTTTTCAAGAAGAACAAACACAGCGGGTGACCTCCCAGTTGATTGAACCTTGCTCCTGTATGCGGGGATCTACAGAGGTTGACTTTTTACTTCCCTAGCTACTCGTGGTAATTTTGTAGAATCCTTAAATGATCTAAATAAATTAAAAAATTGGGCGACAGCCAAACGGTTGTGGAAGCTGGGTCCTCGGACCCTACGGCGCCCGTGGGCTCAACGGACCCCAACCCGGCAGCTGTAATCCAGTCGACGTCTAAACCATCGGCCTCTACGGGGTCCATGGGGCTAGATACTCAGACTCCGTCGAAACCGTTGGGAGAGGGTCATGGGCCTCACGATAGGAAGAACTTTACTGGCTCTGCAAAGAGAAGACTGAGAAGATCGAAGCATGCGGCCGCTCTCGCTAGAGCTTTAGGAGGGATCCTCTACTGGGACGCACCGATCCGGCTTTGACTAGACCAGCTGGATCGATGAACCCGAAAAGAAAGGTTGGGCCAGAAACGATGCCTCCGGAGAAAGCGGCGGCTTTTAAAAAACCAAAACCAGTCAATTCTGGGGCCTCTCATGAGGCACAGGAATAGATTAGCGCGGTCCAAAGGGCAAATCCTCTCACGATGGCTACCCGGATGCGTCCCTCACTGGAGAGCAGCTTGACCTCTTCAAAAGGGCTGCAATGCCTTTCCTCATGAAGGAGCCGGTGGACCAGGTGCCAAGGTTTGAGGCTTTCTTTTGCAGAGGAGGAGTCTTTATCTTCGTAGGTGCCAACTCAGAGGCCAAGGTCTGGCTTACAAAAATTGCAGCCGAGCTAAAACTCTGGGAAGGCGCGTCGATAAATGTCAGTGGGGTGGAGGTACTCCAGAAAATGCTTAAGGCCTATGAGTGGATTCCGGGTGAACCGGGAAGAAATGAAGAAGGTCCATGAGGCGTTGGAAATGTATAACATTTCCTCACTGAAGACAACATCCTAGAGAGTAATAAGGGCGGAAGACTCTCACGTGGCTAAGACGACTAGCGAAAAAAAATTTTTGCTGGTTGTATTGGTCCCTGAGAGTCAAGCGAGGACTCTTGGGGCCCTTGACTTCAGACCATTTTAACACTTTTGCAGTGTGGCTTTTAAGGTCTCCGCAAGGTTGGAAATGGACCTAATACAGTTAAAATGGGCGAGCAGTAGTCCAAATGACCAGCTGCGGACTCAATGTCACTCAGATTTACTTAAATCACATCAAAAGCGCGTCTGCTGTTTTGAAGAGGTATATGGCTATGATGCACGCAGATATCTCATTGATCCAAGAACCTTGGATCGTTCGGGGTACCATTAGGGGCCTTAAGGGTAAGTGCTTTATTTGTTACAGACATCTCTAGGCAAGCAGACCAAGAGCGTGTATCCTGGTTATGGGTGTATCCGTTATCCCTTTGATGGACCTGTGCATTGGAGACTTAAGGGCAGTTATAACTGACCTTGAGAGACTGGGAGAAGCTGTCATTGGCTCAGCATACTTCCCTTTCGACGGCAGGACCAATCCACCGACAAAAATCTGCAAACTGGATGAGTACTGTACGGTAGGAGAGCTCCCTCTGGTGTAATGCTAATTCGCACAACACACTATGGGGTAGCTCAGATAACAACCAAAAAGAGTCGGAATTGGTGGAATATGTAGTAAGTACCAATCTGGATATTCTTAATTTAGGGTCCTCACCGTCTTTTAAGACTAGAAATAGAGAGGAGGTGCTTGATATCATGCTTTGCTCTGATTCTATTTCTAGTAAGGTAAGGAAATGGAAAGTATCTAACAGGCCTTCTCTTTCTGATCATTTACAGATAACCTTTGAGCTAGAATCCGAGGTCCATACCACTCCTCAATGGATTCGTAATCCTAGGAGAACGGATTGGGCTAAATACAGAGCAGAGCTAAGAAATGAGATGTCTGGTTTCCCAACAAAAATCAGAGATATTAAGACCTTGGATGAAGCGACGAACATTCTCATGGAAGCTATTCAAACGGCTTACAAGTTGAGTTGTACTCCAACTAAAACTCGTTCGCCAAATAGTACCTACTGGTGAAATGATAGGCTGAACAGTCTTCGTAAAGAAAATACGAGGTTCTTCAAACGTGCGAGATCTACACGCACTGAAGATAATTGGGTTGCCTATATTAAGGCAAGGAACGACTATAGGGATGCAATAAGGAAGGCACAGCAGAATAGCTGTACTGAAGTTTGCTCCAAAATCAATAAAGCAAAGGAGGCGTCTCGATTTGATAAACTACTTTCCAAAAACCCGGAACAAATTCTGGGTACAATGAGACTGACGAATGGAGAGTTCTCAGAGTCGGACGAGGTGACATTGGCGCACCTAATTCAGACACACTTCCTGAGCTTCTATAGGCTTGGCAGTGGACTCCCTAGGGCTAAGTTTGGCTCTTGGAGAGAACTGGCTAACAGGGCCGTGACTGTAGTTGGGGTCAGGTGGGTGGTTGGATCCTTTAGTCCCTACATGTCCCCCGGTCCAGACGGCATTCTTCCCGTCTCCCTGCAGAGGGCAGAGGAGGAGACAGTCGGGACGTTAATGAGGCTTGCTAGGACGAGTCTGACTCTGGGTTACATCTTGGAAACCTGGACAGGTACGAAGGTGGTCTTCATACCAAAAACGAGCAGAAATGACTACACCTCACCGAAGGATTTTCGCTCTATCAACTTAACATCTTTCACATTAAAGACGATAGAAAGACTTGTGGATAGATACATCCGCTGCGAGTCCTTGTCCAGTTACCCACTGCACAAGGATCAACATGCCTTTAAAGCGGATCGCTCTACTGAATCAGCCTTGGCTAGAGCAATACACTCAATTGAGGGACAGCTTGAAGCTAAAGGTCTTGCTATAGAGTCTTTATAGACATTGAGAAGGCCTTCAACTTTACCTCCCAGGAGGTGATAAGAATGGCTATGCGTGATCATGGTGTCTCCGAATCAATCGTCGACTGGATCTGTCACAAGTTGGGTAACAGGAACCTTACATCAAGTAAAGGGAACTCTACTCTTCTCGGAAAAGTTGCTAGAATCCTCATATGTAGGTTACAATGGGCTATGGAGATCTATGCTATTACAAGCACAATGTGGTTCTAGTAGGTGACCGAATGCGTCGGAAGTGTGGCACGGAGATTGAAACTCCCGTACATATTCTCTGCCACTGCCCGTCGCTCTCTACAGAGAGTTACCACCTGACGGTCAAACTTCTTCTTGAAGAGGCAAATTTAGCTGCGAAAAGCTTGGCTGGGATCCTTTCTTACTTAATGATAAAAACATCTTTATTTCCAATCTCAGCTGGAGTTCCTGAAGGTAGTGTACTAGGACCAATTTTATACATTCTTTACACTAGTGACCTACCAACATCAAACGACATTGTCAGTGCAACGTTTACAGATTATAAGCTAACATAGCGACTGGCAATATGGCAGAGATTGCATCAGATAAATTACAAGAACATCTAACTCTCGTAGAAAGATGGTTAAAAAAATGGAGAATTAAAGTCAATGAATCGCATAGTAAATGCGAAACGACACATGTCTTCCAATAACATTAAACAATAAAATACTACCAATGGCAGAAATAGTTATATATTTTGGATTGCATCTTGATAGACGATTAACCTGGAAAGCACATATTTAGAATAAACGGAAGCAATTCGGTTTAAAATTTCGAAATTTATATTGGCTGCTAGGACCAAAATCTCAACTCTCACTGGAAAGTTAACTACTCTCGTACAAATGTATAATTAAACCAATTTTGACATACGGAATTCAACTTTGGGGAACAGCTAGTAAGTCTAACATCGAAATTATACAGCGATTTCAATCTAAAACCTTAAGAACTATTGTGCATGCACCGTGGTATGTTCCTAATGAAGTGCATCATCGTGATCTAAATATAAAAATAGTGCAAAGTGAAATAAAATTTTTTTTGTAACAAATATGAAGAAAGATTAAAAAAACATTCAAATACTCTTGCTAAAAATTTATTAGTAACTCGAAAACAAACTAGGAGATTAAAGAGATTCCAACATTTGGATCTTAAACAGATTTTAGGAAACAATTTAGTATCACACATTTTTACTGTTTTACTTTAATTGTATTGTTTAACATATAAGTTATTGATTAGCAAACCTCCATTGGACGGTTATGCAACTCTTGTTAATTTAATACCTGATTTACTTATTATTCATTTAAATAGATTGTTAATAAAATTAAAGTTAAAAAAAAATTTCTAATATTGTAATTTTTTCCTGTTCTCTCCTGCAATGTTTTGCATTCCGGCTCGAGTTTAATCGGCTCTTCTCTTGGGCAACAGCATTCGAAACCTCGAACCTGCACGGAAAAAATGTAGGCGACCAGACGCACACAATTATCAAAAATCCCTCTTATTTGCTGATTTGACTAGTTTTTGATCCTTCAACATTTATTCATAGGATTATATTGAATTGATCCTTCATTGTGGAGTTCTTTAATTCTCTTAACCCATGTGTCGCCTTCTTTGGTTCCGGGGCATGTTTTATTTTAACGCGCCACGTTAATTTAAATTAAACACCAAAGTATACATAAAATCAATTTTTATATAAAAAATATAAACAAAGAAACTTAGTTCCATTCCCATCAAAATTTATGGTTTATTTTAAATCTCGCTGTTTTTAAATTATTAAAACGAATTTGTCACATATATAATTATGCAGTTGGTTGGTAAATATTGACGTACACGGCACATCATTGAGAGGATATGCAACACTACTTAAGTATATTTAACTTTGACAAATAGCGTCTTTACTGGTAGGGTAATTGGACGTTGTCGTCATCGTTGGAACGATTTGAAGCAAATAGCCGATTTCTCGTCTCTTGTCGAGAAACGGAAACAGGGATCGAGAAAGCCCGCAGTTGTACTGCGGGTAGGTATTCGAGGGCCTACGCAAATTCGTAATGCAAATAGCTGACGATTATCGTGTGCAGCGAACCCGACAATTCCATCGCGTTGAATCGTGAGGCCATGCCACACTGTAGATCTCAGAATATTGCCTGTCTGTTAGGAAGGAAGAGAAACTGCTCGCAACGAGAACAAGTAAATGCAATAATGCAACTTTTAAAGTAGCATTCGTATATGCGTGTAGGAGTCTTCAAGGTCGTGAGACTACACTAAGTAATCATCCGATGATCAGGTTCTTTTCTACAACTCCCATAAAACCTTTTTGGTGCTTACAAGGCGCTAGTTTTGCTGTCTTTTATCTACGCACGCTGAGTTAGACAAAATGATTCCTTGTGGACTATCGAAGAACCTAAATTTAGTCCTAATTGTTGGATATGCCAAACGAAGGGAATATACAGGAAAGTACTGTGTAAATGTTAAATTAAGTACAGTAGAACCTGTCCAGTCGGCCACCTTTATGGCGACCTGTCTATTGCAACGAATTTTATATTATTAAAATTCGAAATCTGCATAACTTGGCGGCCTGTCTATTTTGTATCTTGGACAAGTTTTTCTTAAATTTTCCTGTCATTTGCTCTGCTTATGTTGGCCACGGTATCTCTTTTTCTACTCTTTGAAATTGATGGTAGTATCACACACTTCTGTAAATAATCTTTCTGCTCATTATTCTCAATTATTTGTGTACGTTGTAACTAATCTATTTGTTAAATTCCTTTAATCTTTTCTATGCCACGGACATAACTCGTCGGAAACCAGGATTCTTTAGGAGGGTTCGATCCGTCACAAATAATCATACGTAAAGAGTTCGGTTTTACTTTACAATTTATTTAATATAATCAAATGTTAATGTAAATTATTGTGGGTGATTAGGGTGATAGGCCAAGCCAGAAAAGTTAAAATTTCATTTAGTATAATTAATAATTTATTCAAACATTGAAAATGGTACAATTTCGCGATAACTTAGACGACGAATTGCTCGTTGCATTTGAGTCGCTCGCAGTTTCGTAACTGTCCATTTTTCGGGACGCATGGCTTAGGTCATAATGATCTCATTAGCAAAAATAGGGGCGGCGATGCTGACGTAAAAGGGACCTCTTTGTATTATCTATAACTAGCCTGAAGGTGAAGCAAAGCATTTGGAGATGATTTATTTACACAGGTAAATGATGAACCTTTTCGGATTATAGTTATAAAAATGAACGTTAGTAATTTCTAACTATCTGAAAAGCAATAATAGTTAAGTGGTACTCCAAATATTATACTTCAAACTTCTATCGACAATATGTCTAAAATTTTATAATTTCGTGTGATCGCTACATTATTAATACAGGACAAACTACGAATTGCGTGTCGCATAGTACGTAACAAGGATAATTTGCCATCGGGCAACGAAACGAAAAATAAAAGTAGTAATCTAAATTAACGTAAACGAATATAATAAAAATATATAATCTACGCTGGACATTGGACGCGTGAAAACGGGCGTAGTATCAATCGTGGTAATCTCGGCTCTGCCGAAAAACGTGAGTACAACTCATGCACAGTGGCTCCGCCACTGTCGCGAGTACCACTGGTGGTGAAGGGTTCTACCCTTTACGCCAAGGTGCAACCTCGGACGCCAACGGTGCCACCGTTGAAATCATCGTAGAGGAAGAACCATCCAGGAGAATGCGACTCTTCTGGTATCCCAGGGAGGGTACCACCTCTCCCGGCTGTCCGTCGAAGACTGCCTCGAGCGCCGCGACACACGCTTCTTTTATGCATTTGGACGGGTGGAGCCCTCACCAATCATATTCGTGCCGCGCTTCGCTCGCGCTCTGATTGGCCGTCATGGACAGCAGTACAGGTTATGCATGCGTCTCAAATTTCGCGAGGGTGAAGAATTGAATATCTTTACAACGTAAAGATACACTAATTAAATATATTTAATAGCATTTATTAGTTTCAAGGTAATCACATTTAATTATCGATTCAGAGCGTTTTGTCAGTCGAATTTGATCGTTTTGACTTGTTTGGGTTATTTAATAAGTAATCATTTTAATAAATAAATGTGTGTATCTATTTGATGATACAATAAATGTTTTCTTCTGATACATTTTATTTTTTATATTACAATTTGATATACTGAAATTTACTTCTTCTGTTTACTCTGTAAGTTGGCCACCTGTTTAAGTTGACCGCCTTGGAGAGGAACCGTAGGTGGTCAACATAGACTGGTTCTATTGTATCTCGAGTCGAAACTTTATTCCTTCGAACTTTATTCCAGCCCTCTGACCACCTCTTTTCAGCCACCTTTTGTTCTTTCTAAACCTTGTAAAGCCTCTTTTAATACCTAAACTATGCAGAAACGAAATTAAGTGAACAATTCGGGGACAAAAGAGGGGCACAATTTGATGTAAAAGAAATACATGAATAGAGTTGCTTTTTGGAAGTTTATCTTCTGATGTGAATAGACCTTCCTTAGTTTTCATGTTAAGTAGTCAAATGTCGATCAAGTGATTGAGTTAGTGATCAGTGCTCGAATACAATTTTGAATATAATTTGAATATAACTAGTTTGCGGAATTTTAATTAAAGCAGTCAAGTGTTTAATTTTTTTTAGTAAGTAAGTTATTACTTGATTTTTTAGTAAGTTAATAGTAAGGCGAATTATACGGATAGCTGAAGATATAATTAATAAACCTGACATTGAGGACGTTGTGTATAGAAAAATATTTGAGCTACAAAACTGGATATTCTATTTACAAATCGCGATTTTTTAATTGACTTTCTGACAATAACAAAATACCAATCTCAATACAATACGTTGTAAAAAAATGTCTTTACTATGTTTCCAATGAATAGCAATAACATCAATAGTGGATAGAAAGGAAGTAGATATAATCATGGATTTTGTAAAACCACTAAGAGTTCTGTTTTTTAATTTAATTTTATGAATGTGTGATAATGATCACGACATATTACGAAATTTTTATTTTTAACTCTCTGCAAGTTTACAGTTTATGTGAAGTGCAAATAAAATAGCAAATTTAAACCAATTCCACGTAATTAAGAGTTCAATGATAAGCAATTTTACGAAAATTGAGCAATAATGGAGAATTAATTACCGGTGCTCCATTAGCAGAGTTTTGTTTGCAATCGAAAAAACAGGCAAATCAATAAACGTATTGTTTTTGTACTTGTTTGTATTACTTAGTTTACTTAAACTACTCATATTAATTAATAGTTAATAATGGAATTTCAATATTTTAAGCATATAAGATATGTTAAAATATAAATAAAAATATTTTTATTGTGATTGTCCACTTTTTTAACTTTTTCAAATGTCCCCAATTCTAAAAATGGAGTTGATATGTACAGTATATGTGACCAAGATTATATAAAATTTTCTAGAAAAGTGAATCAAATGATCAAAACAATATTATATATTTAAATCTCTAGACAAGAAATGAAACGGAAAAAAATAAGTATAAGTAAATGTAAAAAGTATATAAGTAAAAAATTGCCAAGTCATTAAATTACATCCGTTATGTATTTTCTCGTAAAACCTGTTTCATCGCCGAATAGTCGTTCTCTAGATTCCAGGTGATAAATTTTCAACGCCTTATTTCGTAAATTATTAATTGTGACGGGAAGTATTGTTTCAATTAGTTTTACGACAAATGAAGGGAACAATGTTTATGATTATATATTTGAAGACCAGAGACAAGTCACGTCAAGTTGAATGATGAAAACTTGCTGACACTAGTGGTAAAGTGCCAAATTCTTTGAAGTGCTTGTAAGTTGATATGTTGTAGAATTCTCGAGCTAAGCACTGTCTTTGTGTCATTGTCACTACACCTTTTCCAATTGTATACGCATCTTGGAGCAAGCGAGCTATATAAATAAACACTTCTGCGTTGCTTCGTTAAAAATTGATTTCCATACCAAACTATACACATATAAGTCAATATATATTATCATTTATTAAGTTTTTAATTTTCACAAATCATTTATTTGTTTCCATATAAATTATACAGGCCAAAAAATATAATTTTCTGGTTTTTAGATAAGACTTACCATTTCTTTTATAGATTTTGATGTCTTGAGTTCAAATTTAAAGAGAAAAACAGATTCATCGTGTGGATTTTTTATAATCGCTGGAACAAGTAAAAAAAAACTAGTAAGTAAATTTTTCAATTTTCAATGTTTGAAACAGCTCTTGGTTAATTTTTTCTATAGGTAATTTGTTTTTATTAAGTTTTATTTGAAGCTATCTATGCAACGAACCAAAAATAAGTCAAGTCGGACATACATTTCCAGTCAAAATTGTAAAAGGAGTTGCTTATAAGTCGGAAAGCTTATAAAATTTGCCATTGAATTTGCCTGCATAATTTATTTACCTCAAATATTTATTTACCTAAATTATTAGTTCACCTGAATAATTTGTTTACCTTAATTATTTATTTACCTAAATTATTAGTTCACCTAAATAATTTATTTACCTCAATTATTTATTTACTTAAATTATTAGTTAACCTAAATTATTTACTCACCTAAATTGTTTACTCACATGAATTATTTAAAATTATTTAGACTTCTACAACTAATATCGTTGACTATTGGACCATAACAGTTGAACAATAATTGATCATTTACTCGATTAGCGAATGCATGACAAAGTGTAATTGGTGTAATTGAAATTCCAAGGTTCTGCGGGGAATTACTGAATCCTGAGTTAAAAATCCGGTGGTAAACGGAGAAATGCATATTTGGCGCAACTGCGCAATATAATTATCATTCAAAAAATAAAAATATTCCAATATTGTGAAGGTGCAAAATATATTCAAACATTTTAATGGCTAACTACATTTTATATTTTAAAGTGAAGAGTACCAAGCAAATATTTCATTCAAACGGAAATTTTCGATATGTCAACATCACTTTATGACTCCAATACAAAATAATTAAATTACGCAGGTTTATTACCAAGTGTATACAAAGTTACTGAAATTTAAGAGCAGTAAAATCGTCATGGAACATTTTGTTGTACATTAATTATCTTATGCGTGTTACTATATAATAGTAAATCTTAAATTAATTACTTTATTAAAAAACATTATTCATGACGCAATTACGTAAGAAATATTATTCAGATTTGCAGATACTTGTACTCTGTATATGAACTATATAATTCATAACTTTTACGGTAAACATAACGTTTTACGGTTGCATTTTGTACATTGAATTGTCTACAGTGTATTTTGTAATTTATATTTTTTATTTTGTAAGTTGTATTTAGTAATTTGTACTTTGTGTTTTTAACACTGTATTCTGTATTTTGAATTCTGTACTTTGAATGTTTTATTTTATACTTTGTATTTTGTATTTTCTACTTTGTATTTTTGCTTTGTATCTTCTACTTTGAATTTTGTACTCTATATTTTGAACTTTGAATTCTGGACTTTGAATTTTCTACTTTGTATTTTTGCTTTCTATTTTCTACTTTTGAATTTTCTACTCTATATTTTGAACTTTGAATTTTGGACTTTGTATTTTACTTTTTGTATTTGCAATGTGAATATACATTGTACAAACAATAATATTCAATTCATTGTTTGTATTGAATATTATTGTTTGTTTTTATTGTATATACAATAAAATTCAGTACAAAAAATGTATTGAATATTATTGTTTATTTTTATTGTAAATACAATAAAATTCAATACAAACAATGTGTATAAAATGTATATTTATATATGTATAATAGCAATGTATATTTGTATTGAATATTATTGTAGATTTGACATGAGCGATTGGTCACTGCTCTTTTACCTCTGCTACGACTCTGTTAATCAATAAGTAGATAAACCCATTATAGGTCAGACCAAAGAGAAGTGTATTCGCTTTTCAATTAAATTCCTTAATTATATCTACAGTAATTTAATAATGAATTTCAAAAAAAGGAATTAGTTATTTTTATAATCTATTAATTTTTTATTTGCCTCTCCTTTCTAATAATACTTTTTAGTATACCTAAAAAGAAGTAAGTAGAAGTCTTTGTCTTACGACGTTGCTCCTTAAAGTAGAAAAAGTAGTTTTATGTGAGACAACCAGCTCAAGTTCTTTTCATTTTAATATTTTTTCTTTACTATTATCAGTATTATTATAATTATTTAACTGATTTTATTGTCATAATTTTTTATTACGATAATAGTAATATAATAATAATAATAATAATAATAATAATAATAATAATAGTAATAATAAGAATAAGAATAATATTATTAATCAAATAAAATGATAATAATGATAATTATGATCCTAATAATAATAGTAATCATGACAGTAATAATGTTAGTGATAATAAAACTAATATTAAAAATAATAAGTTAAAAACAATTAAATCAATCTCTCCGAGTCAATTTTGAAAAAATAACATGAAAAAAAACTTCGTTTTTTTAACGTTTCGACGGTACCATCGTCCTCATCAGAAACGAATTAAAAATAATAATTATAAAAACATTACAAAGCAACAATAAAAATTCAATAATAATACATTTTAATTATATTATAAAAAATTACAACCCGAGAATTGGCATTTGGGACCAAAAAATATCTATACATTTTATTAATTATGCACATGCGATGTACAAATTATGTATATACATAAAATCCAGCTATAAATTTATATTAAAATTTTCACACCTTAATATCAAGTTTTTATTTCGTTATAAATTTAATGTTCTTCAGCATTAAATCATTTCATAAAGCGTTAATACTTAAATCCACGTACAAAATATAAAATATCATGCGAAGTTCATACACGTAAAATGCATTTTATTAAAAAGACTTTTTCATTTCAAATATTTTCGCACTATACATCATATTCTTAATTAATGTTCCATCATTTTTTTAAACCGCAAATTTTAAATTATGTTTGTCCTTATTATAACGTTATTAAAAAAGAATATTTCAAAAGGAATCGCCCCTTTAAAGAGTTGTTTTTCGTGTTTTGGAAGTTAGAATTTGAAAAGTTACGATCAATGAAAGCGAACAACATTCATTTTTAGCTTTCAGTTTATATTAAATATTTACTTCAGTTTATCGAATTATGTGTATCTTTTTCATTTGATTGTTCAATTTTGTATATAAAAATATATAAAAATATATATATGTATATATATATAAAATAACAAAGATATATATATATATATCTTTGTTATTTTATAGAGATTTTATGTTAATTTATAAAAAAAAATGTTCATTTTTTTGAAGCTTTTAATGATCGTTGTCTACAATTTCAATTCATTTAAAATAGTTTAGAAATTTTACAAGAAATTTTTGTTTTCACGTGTCAGAATATTAGCATAGAGCACTACTGCCAGAGTCTTTATCGAACAGAGTGTGGAATAGGATTAACATGCCCTAGGTCAAAAAACAATGAGCCAGGGTTCCTCTGACCTACCATATCCTGATATATCCCTACGGGCTTACATGCAGTCACGAAGTCGATAAAAGTCTCTCTAATAATATTCAATAAAACAAACTTTTTTAGTGATACCAATTTTGTTTTAATAGTAACTTTGAACATAACTAATGTAATGCCATTTGATGTCACTTAATGCCGATTAATGACGATTAATGTCGATTAATGCCATTTAGTACCATTTAATGCCAATTAATACTAATGAATGCCATTTTGACAAAGAGGAGAAAGTTTTTAAGAAAATACAAAAAAGACACAAATAGAATTTATTAAGCACTTCTGAATTAAATAATTATTAATTAAATGGAAAAATATAAACATAATTATTATGTTCCGTAATTTCTAAACAAATATCATGAACAAATTTCATGAACAAATTTTTAATCAAATTTGCTTATCATTATAATTCATTATTTATTTATTCACACTGGACAAAGCCCTTTTAATATGAACTAAAACTAGAAATGAAGTATATACTAATGAAGTGTTAAGATATACGTCCTTCACATTAAATACAATTGCCTTTTGTCTTGATTTGAATTGCTCTACTTTCAAAATAGTAACAAAATAAAATTATACATGCATTATGTATAGAAAGAAAATTTCTTTAATCGTAGTGAACAGTTGAAATTACAAAAAGAAACACACAAAATGTCACAACAATGATATCATTTTTTTGTGATTTTGTATTTAGAATTGTAATCATAGTAACACTAATATAGCTTTAAAGCTACAATCGTCAATGCCCAAAGTTTGTTACTTTTGATTACAGTGAACAATTAAAATCACTTAATTACTTTTTAATAATTTCAGAATAACAACCATAATTGAGATGCAATAATTCGTTAGACGTGCGAACTTTTTCGTTTCTACTTACAGTATTGGTCAGACAATGTACTAGTCTGCGTGCTTCGTCTGACTCCCACTGTAAGTAGAAATCAAAAATTTCGCACACCTAACGAGTTATTGCATGTGCCCCCTCAATTACTAACTTAATTTTACAATGAGACAAAAAATCTACCAAATTACTCAATTCTACAAACAAAAAATTGGTTTTCAGATCGGACCTATTTCTTAAAATAAAATAAATTAAACAAATAAAATAAATTTTGACATCCTGAGTTGAAAGTTGAAGAAAAAAGAATACACACCGCAGATTTTTTGCAACAGCAGGAACAAGTTAAAAAGTAAACTTAATTACATTGAATTTTTGTAACTTTCAGTGTTTGAAGCAAGGTTTTCCAAAGTAATTATTTTCTAATCAATTTCTTTCCTAAAAAGCTTTACATCAAATTACAAAACCCAAAATGAATCATGTTTGACCCAAAACTATCAAAAATCAAAATCCTGAAATATGTTTTTAAATATTCAAGAAGACGTGTCAGAAATATCACTTCCTGCAAAAGGTCTAAAGATTTTTGACTGAATGACGAAACGTGCTGACAGGCTTCTTGAAAATAATAAAAATTGCCATTTTTGAAAAGAATTTGGATTCCGTGTGCCTTTTGAAGAAGCAGGAACTCGCCCAGGATATCTCGCATCTTGCAGTTCGATTGCCGAAAGAGGTTAAGTAGTGCAGCCGATCGGGTGGTCGGCCAAAAGAAGGTAGACAGAAATAAAGAAAGACACATAGAGTAAAAGAAAGCCTGGCAGGCAGGAAGGACGGATGGATGGAAGGAAGGAAAGGAAAAGAAGGACAGGATAGGAACGGTCTCGCGAGCAGGCGAACAGGCCGTTGTCGGAGGCGGGCCGATCGGTCGTCCCGCACTATGCGGCAGGTCGTGATCGCGCAGGCGCGCAATCCCCCTCCCCGCGGTGGCGTCCCCCGCCCCGCGTAAAGAGCGCAGTGTCGCGTCGAACTTCTCGCAGAGCGCGTCGCACGTTCGAGTACCGGCCGCCGCCCGTCATCAGTAGTCGCCGACCTTCCTTAGTTTTTAGTAGTCAGTAGTCGGCTCGTTGTCAACGTTGTCGTTAACTTGGTCTTGGTCAACGTCATCCTGCTCATCGTCCCTGACGTCCAATCAGTCGTCGTGAGTCTTGTTTCTACCCAGGTTTCGGCACTTCGTCGTGCTTCGAAAGCCGTGTGCTAGACTCGCGAGTTTCCGAGCCGTCGCACCCCGGCTCGGCCCGGCAAACAGAAACAGCGACTAACAACTAAAGGCGCAAGGAGCGAGAGTCGACGTGCTAGGATCGCGAAATCTCCAGGCAAAACAAGTGCTGTCACTGCGACACAAAGTTTCCCCGGAACAACCCAAGAAGACAGTGTTCAGGAGTCCGAATCGTCATGGAACCCCAATCACAAGAAATCGTGGCCAGCGGGTCACCTGCTGAGGTCCCCAATGACCCAGGGTACGACATGGATATGGTTTCATCTCTGGAATATCGCTAACTTACCCCTCATTCCACGACCACCATTGCCAACAACCTGCACCTCCCGTTAACAGTGTCAAGATATTGTGCTTGTGTTTATGTTCTTCTTCAGTTGTTCTTATCTTTAAGTTGCTTGCCCCGGTGCTTATTGTCAATAGCCGGCGAAGCCCATTGTTTCTCGGTGTTGATTGTTGCCAGAGTGATGCGAGTATCCGATTATGCCAGTATTCCGCGAAGTTAATTCTGTGTTGTTTATGTTGACAATGTATTCAATCGAATAATCGGTTGTAATTAACCAGTGCTATATGGATTACGTTAACCTCGATCTCTCGGAGCGACCACTCATTGGGTGCGTCTGCCACCTATCCACCAAATCCCGTGTCATGTGTCAGAAAGAAGTGAAAAAAGTGCCAGACACGTTTTTAAAAATCCACGAGTCAGGAAGTAGGGTAGCAGGAGATGGAATGAGATCCAAACGGGTTCGTCGTCACGTGGTCGATAACTCCGCGTCAGTTACGAACCACGTGGGAGAAGGACCTGACCTCTCCCTACGCTCTAGAAAAATTCCTCCTCTCGGATCAATCGCATTTCTTCCCTTTCTGAATGAAAGCGGAAATGTCTAATTAACGCTCATTTCTCCACGAGATATTTTCGCCGAAAACCAACAGGCACAACAAAATCATCCTGATACTGCAAACATTCACGACAAGTTTCAAAACGTTTTGCACGAAAATTTATTGCCACAAAACTTCAACAATACCACATTTTTAGAAATTAGCAAACTTCTAACTTACGAAACTTTTAAAAAACGGTTACCAAATTTTGAACAGAAATTACGAAATTTTGAACAGAACTTGTCACCCAAATTATGAGCTGAACAATTTCATTGACAAATTTTCAGCGAAGAGAAAGTACAAGTGTTAAAAACAAATGTGATCAAAAAATGTGATCAAAAGCTGATGAATGTTGACAGCATTTTAGATGGAAATATAGTGATGTCATTAATAGCTGATCAAATGAAAAATATCGAAAGGGATATGAGAAAGAAATTACTCTTTTGCAGAAAATTATTACTGCTTTGATGTTGAGAGAAAGATACTTAAGCACATTAACATCAAATTCTGATAAGTTTGAAACAGAGATTATTAAAAGAAAGAAGAGTTTTGATATTTCAGTGAAACAGCATGTTCCATTCGATTAAAACAATATAAATTTAAATGTTCGCGGACATTTCTAGCTTGACCTCTACTTGAATAATACGAAAGTATTTATCACAAAGGGATAGACAGAATCAGTCTGGACCGAATTTATCCCTTCCTGACCAAAACTTGTTAATGTCCTATTCGGACTTAAATTTGTACAGCACAAGTCACAATTTATGTTAATATAGTTTCTTGGAACAGAATTAAGTGGTTTTATTTATTTTTACCCCGAGTGGAAAATACTCGCAAAATTGAGCAAAATTATACACAGCTAATGTGAAACCCAATTGTACCTACATAAAAAGCAAAACATGCCAAACAATACAATAAACATCATATTGAATAAATACCATATGCAATAAAGACCATATACAATAAACATCATATTGAATAAATACCGTATGCAATAAAGACCATTTACCAAAAAGACCATATTCAATTAATACCATATGCAATTATTACCACAATATAGAAATAGTAAATAGCGAAATAATCCTACGGAGAAAAAATTTTAGGAAAAATCCCTGCTCTCAAATTTGAAAACAACATGTAAACATTACCTTGAATTTTCCGGTACTTTTGGATAAAAATTGACTAAATTGAAACTGCAGAATAGTTTACATCTCGTTTAGTGGAAAAGCAGATGAATTTTTCCTAACATTTTTTCTCAGTGTATAGTGAATAGTGAAATAATCACGTCAATAGTCACAATAGTAAATATGTTCATGTAATTTCGCGGTTGATTAGATACCGTTTTGTTTGCCATCTCAAAATGACATACGTTTTGGCTGATAAATTATACAATTGTGTCGGTTACTTAAGCTTTGCTCTTTGAAATTAAATTAATGTAAAGAAAATATAAGATGTCAGTTTTTCTTGTTTTTTGTAATATTTAGATTTTGGTAAGATGGTAAGATAAAATGCATCCTTTTTGGAGTTTTTTTCTTTTTGTTTTAAAATTTTTTTTATTTCAAACAAAAAGAAAAAAACTCCAAAAAGGATACGTTTTATCTTACCATCTTACCAAAATCTAAATGTAAAGAAAAGTTCTTCCTTAGTTTTTAAATTAACATAGGGTAATAGGTACAATTATTGGCCTCTTAAGGAAATGACAGTTACAATGATTGGTCACTTGAAAAATTAAGAATCTGCTACATTTTAAAACAAGTTTTACATTGTATGTCTTTAAACAACTATTGGCAATCTATAAAACAATTTATTCAAAATATTTTCTGGTTCTTAATTTTTTTCATTTTTCTTCTTTATTTGTTTCTTTATTTTTTTTCTTTGCTTTGTTTCATTATTTTGTTTCTTTGTATCTTTTTTATTTTCTAATCACTGTAGGGTGGCCAACCATTGTACCATTTACTGAAAGTAAATTTGAAAAACCAAAAATTTCTCTGTTACAATATTTTCATTTTGTTGCAATGTTATTGTTCTGTTACAATATTTTATATTTATCGTTTATGTTTCTCTACATTTTCTCAATTTAAAATGAACTTTTCTGGCAAATATAAAACGTAGTCGGTAAATTTATCTGATAGCTTGATTGCTATAAAATTGCAAAAATAGTGTAGATTACGATACTGTAACAGATTGTACCACAAAATGACTGATAAACTTGTTTTGTTTTTTTCATTCTTGACTCAGACAACTTTCATAACCGGCACAATTGTCAGTTCGTAATATTGAGATCAAATTATTTTGTAACCACTTATCTATCAAACTATCTACTCATTGGTTCTAAACTAACAAATAAATTATTATAAAACTATTTAGGGGCTATTCACTGCAAAAAATGGTGTCTTAAAAGTGGGACAGAAGTGTCTTATTTGGTCAAAAGTGTCTTAAATTAAGACATTTTTTGTGTCTTAGTCACCAAAAATAAGACACCATGTTTTTGTAGTGTTGACGTGACTTTTACTCACTTTGCATTATTACTTCTTTAGTGATTGCTATTTCACTAATAATTGTTATTTCACTAACAATTACTATTTCACCAACAATTTTTATTTCACCAACAATTTTTATTTCACCAACAATTACCATTTCACCAACAATTACTATTTTACCAACAATTTCTATTTACAATTACTATCAATTACTAGTGCAACTATTCAAACATTTTCCAAATGCATAAGTAGACACCAAACTTTTCACTATTACTCATATCGGGTATCACGGTTATCAAATCCTGTCCGCAAATTATAGATATCGAATAAAAAATGCAGTAACAATTGTAAAATTATCTTCTACAACTGTAATTAGATAATTGCCCAAGATCATGTTTCAAGATTCCTGTACTTTGATACATAATTACTTAACGTTTCCGATAAGATCTCGGGATTCATAGTGGCTATCAAATATTCAAACATTCTTTCGTTACTGAATTAAACTCCAAGGTCTGTAATTTCATTAAGAAACAGTATTTTAAGTCTACTATTATTAGCAAAGCCACAAATAGTTATTGTCACGAGTGATAACGAACGTCACAAACTTTTTTTACCTTATCAGTTATACGGTTCATAACCATTTCCAACATCAAGAAATTCTTATCCGCCATTTAATCGAACGCACAATTTAAATCTTAAAATCAATTTAAACCTTAAAATCAATTTAAACCTTAAAATCAGTTCAAACCTTAAAATCAAATACTTAGATCTTGAAATAAATACTTCTATTTTTAAAAAGATGCATCTTGACACGACACGTGTGTTGTTTTTAATACAATCTGTAAAAATGCAACTTACAATAACAATCTATGAATCATATTCATTGTAAATCACATAAAAATTCATTGTAAATCACATAACCATTCATTGTGAAGGGAATAACAAAAATTATTTGGCATGTTTTAATAGAAGCCTACTAACAATTCTGGGTACCGAATTCTGAATCAACAACAATTTGACAAGTAACCTATAAAACATAACCTCACTGATTTGACAGTCAATAAAACCATTAATCCGTAATTACGGGAAGATTAATGTTTATAATTCTTATGATGAGACAAATACCAGAGTTTATAGGATGCAAAAATGTTGCGATACTTTTTTAAGAAATTTGTCCAGTATGAGCATTTTTTCTCGAGAATGTTAGTTGGAGAAATCAAGCATTCCTTGCAGAAAATGGAATAATGAAAAAAGTATCCAAAAAAGTATGCAAAAGTATCCAAGATTTGTACATGTTTATAGTTTAAGAAACGAAAACACGCTGAATGATTAAATCGAAAGACATCTGAAATCGTTCCGAGCGAGAGGATTTGAATAATGGAAAATGACACTGAACGGTTAGATAACAGTAACCAAGAATGATTCACTTAAGTAATTGAATATTTCCTCGAGTCGAAACAATCTTTATCTCTGATTTTAATGATTGAAATGATTTGATTGGTGAACGTAATATCAAGACTTGAAAGTCACGGTATCAATATTCGAGATGGAGAGCGCAAATACCCTCGAATGGGAAAAAGCGAAATAGCTTGAAAACCAAGTCACCCAACTTTTAAAGTGGTTCGTTATCGATAATCTCGAGTGGCAGACCCGCACTGAGTGCTCGTTGCAACTCGAGCGATCGAGGATTAGTCAGCTTGCTTCAGAATCGATTTCAAGTGAATCCTGGCAACAAGGAGAGATGCTAAAGAAAGGATCTCTCGTGTAATGGCAAATTTCTGGAAGTTTCAAGTAATCATTTGAGTTTCGGTGTTGTTACATCATTACACGTGCGGGAGCAATTGACCATTTTTATTTGTTCGGGAGTTGTTGGTTGATGTGTGGTGACACCTGTCGTCGAGGAACGGAGACTGCCCAGGTGGTTCTTGTAACCGGAAGTTACCCTCTGCCGGCAGTTCTCCAATTCTCAGCTTCCTTCGCTTGTTCCGCTTCTTCATCTCATCGACGACAGGCGATGATCATGCTGATGGATTCATCTTTCTTTTCTAGGAAAATGTTCATCGGTGGATTGTCTTGGCAGACTAGTCCAGGTGAGACAACCTTGCAAATTTTTGTCCTAATAAATTCAGGATTTCAAGTACCAGAAACCAAATTAAAGATAGGAAAATATGTTTAATATAAATAGTCGACCATCCGGAATTGCTAAATTCGTGGAGCATGTTGACTAAAACTTGCTTCATTTGACAGAAACGATGCAACGACAAATTGTTGGTAAAGTTATGGCTCAATTGAATTTCGTAATTCACTTGAAATCGTTATTAACTGTCATAGGGGTTTAAACTTTAGGGTAACCATTATTGCCGACAGGAAAAGTCTTTACGTAGTTTTGCATTTGGAGGACAATAACAACCTGCTGTCCTTTAGCCTGTGGGGTCTAATCGGATTGACATGTCCACAACAGTCCACGTTAATCCTAATCCCATGGCGATTCTGGTTCACGTGTTTACCTCGTTGCGTGTAGAGAGTTAGTCTTAAGGACCTCTTTGATAGAATACGACACAAATAATGAACAAAATAATTGGAGTAAACCTAAACACTTTAACAATCATTAATTCCCTAAACACCTACAAACTTTTTAAAAAATGTGCTAACATTTTGGAATCTCGACGATAACTGAAATTCCGTTAGAAGTAATTGAAAAATCGGTTCAAGTTGAAAATGTGAAAATGACCCCAGTACAACTCTACGTGGTTTATAGAAACATGAGATTCATCGATTATATTGATGTCGGGTGAGAAAAACGTGAATACCACTGCTATTGATTTTCATATTTGAATATCGTTTACTTGAATCGAAAAGAAACGATTGAGAGCTACGTTACTCTTTGGGTTCATTGGGCACGTTGCTACGTGAACTTACGCCTGCGCGAGAGAACGTCTTGATCCTTGCCCTCTCCTACAAAAAGTGGATTCTTCAACGCCAACGAAAGTGGTAGTTCAAGTTTACGTGTATGTAATTGTGCAACCGAGTCTGTATTCATCTCAACTGTGTTGATAGAGCGTGTACGAGATATCTTCCGCGGAATCTATCTCTGCCTGTGATGCACATGCCTCAGGGTGTTTCTTCATTTATGGACCAAGCAGCTTGATTTTTACTTGCAGATCAGAATTCCAGTCATTGTCCGTCGACAATTGCCCAGATAGGAATCGTCTCCCTAACTCCCGTGCATGTGCGTAGTGGTTATTAAAACAGGATAATAGCATTAACGACTTTTAGCCATAGATCTTTATAATGATTCCGTATCTGAATAAGCTTTTTTCCAATTGTTTCATAAAATCTTTGACTATTCTATGGAAAATTAGCCAATTCTGTAAAATCATAGAGAATTGTGTACAAGACATAAGCCAATTCTACAAAATCATAGAGAATTCTAGACAAAACGTAATTAGACAATTCTACAAAACCATAGATAATTCTACGGGATCTTTGAAAATGCGCAAAATTATCGATACTTCTACAAAATTTTAGACAATTGTACAAGATTTCTGACAATTGTACAAGATTTTTGACAATTCTACAAGATTTTTGTAAATTCTACAAGATCCTTTACAATTCTACAAAATAATAATATAAAATTCTACAAAATCGTAGACAATCCTGCAAAGTTATAAACGTTTCAAAAACAACTTGGACAATTTTACAAAAATAAAGACAATTCCACAATAAATCTTATTATATGGGCAATTCTACAAGAACTTTGAAAATGTTATGACATGGAAATTACTACAAAATCTTTGATAATTCTGCGCAGGATCTTTCACAATGATGCAAAATTATAGACCATTCTACAAAATTGTAAACAATTCTACAAAATCTTAGACAATTTTAGAGAATCTTTAACATTTCTACAAAATCATATCAACAATTCTACAAAATCATGTCTGACAATTTTACAGGATCTTTCACAATTCTACACTGAAAAAAAGAAGTATTGTTTTCAGCACATTTTTGGTTTAAACCGTTTACATAAGTGTCAATTTAGACTGATTTTAAGACCAAAAATGACATAGTCTTGTTTTAAGCAACAAAATTAACTGATTGTGTAAACGGTTTAAGGCATCACATCAGTTGTGGCATAACCTCAAACTGCAAAATACTATTTATAATTAATTAAAAATGTAAGTTAACGTATAAAAAATATATTTTAAA